>VWZN01002337.1:0-57209 GCA_013396955.1 Regulus satrapa | reverse complement strand
CGGGGCCGGCGCCGTGACCGCGCTCGCCGCGGTGACGCCGAGCCGTGAATAAGCTCCGCCAAACGCTCGCTTTAAAATGGCTCCTTAACCCCGCCGAGCGCGGTGCGGGCGCGTTCTTGGGAGGCGCGTTTGCAAACAAACGTCGGGCTTGTGGCCCCCCTGTTGAGGACGGGAGCCATTGAAACTCCAGTCACCTGGAATGTTAAAATGCGTTTCGTTTATTCCCAAGGACGGAGCGTAGCCTTGCCATTGTTTCTCCTAACGTCGCATAAAATGGCAAAAATCTTAGTGGTTAAAAATGAAGGTGCTTGCTTGGGGAGTGTGGAACATACAGAAATATATAAAGTGCTCGTGACCAAAACCGGTTAATGCTTTAATAATCTGGTTAAACTTTAAAGGATAATGTATCCCCAGAGCACATTACCAGTTCCTCCAAATGATCAAGTCAGGAGGAACACGGAAGGATGGGGGGGGAGTGAGGCACAAGTATTTTTTCTTCCTGTGCCAAAAGAAATTTCTCAATACCCCTGCTCAGCAGAGTTTCATTTTTTAATTTTTTTTTAAGTGCTGATAAGGCAGATTATGAAGCATTTCATCCAGGTTGTGCGGTCTGAAACGCTGATGTTGAAGTAACATTTTTAAGTAGTAAAATTTTCTTTTGTCTCTGAAAGCAGCAGCAGCTGGTACCTGACAGAGAACATCCCGTAATGGGGATTCCCCTTTTGGGAGAGCCAGTTAGCATTGTCGGGAGGGTGTACAACTGGCAATTCAGATGTTTGTTGCATTCTGACTTTTTAACGTCCAGTGTGGGATTTGATTTGCAGATGTTTCAGATGTTTATGTGAAGTACCTCTGCATGTAGCTAAATGATTCTGTTAAGGTTCAGAATGCTGCTTGGTATTGTTTGTCCAGCCTTTATTTGGTTGTCTCCTGTGGAAAGCTTACGATTGTGTATTTTCTTCAATTTTGCTACACCGATAATAAAGAGTGGTGGCAAAGAACTAGGATCATTTTTGTGCAGACGATAGAAACGATTTGGTTTCAGTTCACCCTTGGATGCTTTTGTTTGTGTTTATTAAAATAACATTTTTTTTGAATTTACCGTTTTTCAGGAGGAAGCAGTGGCTTTAACACTCTACTCCACGTGTCCATGTGTTTGAGCATCCAGTGCTGCTTTTATGCCTTGTGTGCTGGATTTCAGTTGTACCTCTTACAGCTCCAGACTACTTAGAGAATACAGGTTGCTCTGCCTATGAAGTTAAAACACCTTTGTCCTTGACCAGTGTCTGAATAATGCCTCACTATTTTTCCTCTTTAGAAATATCAGCATGGATAAAAATGAGCTGGTGCAGAAGGCCAAACTGGCTGAGCAGGCTGAAAGATATGATGACATGGCAAGTTGCATGAAATCTGTGACTGAGCAAGGAGCTGAGTTGTCCAACGAAGAGAGGAATCTTCTCTCTGTTGCCTATAAAAATGTTGTAGGAGCCCGTAGGTCATCTTGGAGAGTCGTCTCAAGTATTGAACAAAAGACGGAAGGCGCTGAGAAAAAACAGCAGATGGCTCGAGAATACAGAGAGAAAATTGAGACTGAGCTAAGAGACATCTGCAATGATGTGCTGGTGAGAAATAATGAAACTGTTGATCCATTTTTACTTAGAGTTGCAGAGTAAATGGTGCTGGGCCCTCTGGGACTATTTCTTGTCTGTCAGTAAAGCTGTGATCTCCTATGCTATTTCTGACCATAAGATTTTAAAATGTCTGAATTTTTCTTTCCCTCTACCTGATAATTTATGTATCAATTACAGTTATTAATGCTAATAAACCTGGAGGTATGTAGAAACATTGTAGTACCTATAGTTCTAATGAGAGGTCAAGATATTTCCCTGAGACAGAATTGTATATGGGTTTAGTTTGGGGGTTTCTCCTCCCCCAGTGCACTTCCCCCTTAATGCAGTATTTGTATCCTAGATCTCTTTGATTTCTGCAATTTTAACATGCTGCTGTGGTTGTAAGAGGTAGTTCTTACTCTACGGAAATCGTGCCCCTCCCTGGGTAAGATGATGTAATGTTAGTTATGACTCAGCCGTGCAGAAAATTGCCTGCAGGAAGAGGCAGTAGAAACGCTGTGATACCACCCGCTTAAACTTGAATTTTTTTTTTGTAGCAAACTTAAAAGGGTGTTCAAGTTAGGCATTTTTTTGATTTGCAGTTCCATTCAAACGTGCCACGTGCACGGCAAGCAACGCTCTATTTTCACTGGGAGGCTGGTTGATGAAAGCCAAACCTCTTCCAAGTGCTGATTCCCCATTGCCAGGCTTTTTCAGCTGCACACTGAAGCCTGTGGTGCTTCAGTGAGCACACAAGGAGCAGCTGTTGAGTCCTGCAGCCGCTGGTGAGGCCGAGGTTGCTGTCAGCAGTGGAGTTGTCTGTCCAGGGCACTGTGGACGCTGCTGGCTGTCATCCCACGTGTGACAAGGGATCACCTGCGGGTGACAGAACGACATGAGACAGGAGGGAAGTGTTCAGTGGCTAGGTGCCTGATGCCAAGTGAAAGTTAAGGTCAATGAGTAGCATAAATTTTGCTTGGATGTGCGAGATAACTAAATTATATGGGTGGTGGTAGGTTCTAGAAGATTGGTTCTCCAAGGGTTTGTGAGAGTCAGCACTGAGGAGTCTTGGCTTCCAGTTCAGGCTGGCTGCTGTGATTGTTGTAACACACCCTATTTTGTAGGTTTTGTTATCTTTAACTTCTACTCTGAAAGCGAAATGCAGAGCTTACTCATAGGAAAGAACTGATTTATTAGTACTTGTGTTGTAAAGGGGTGGCTCATCTATCCAAGCCAAGGAAGTGAGGCTCCAAATATGGCATTCTAATTGCTTGTTACTTCTTTAATTATTTTACTAATGGGAAAGTCGGGGTGGGAGGGATGGATGTTTTCAGTTCAGGGGTGATCTGAAATTCTTTTGTAAGCTATGTTTCGGATTAATGAATTATTTTAATTAAATCTGGGCTTAGAATCTTAGAAGAATTTACTGTTTGCAAATAAATTTTTGTCTGATAATGGAAACCAGGTTAAGGTGAAACTAGCTTTTATTGTGCATGCTGAATACAAAAACTAAAACCCAGCTCCTGAGTTTGCTGCAGCAACTAGAGTGCCTCAGAGGGGAGAAATATGGGGGGAGAGTCTTGTTAAATCTTCTGAATCTCAGAATGGACTTGAATTTCTCTTTGTGTTAATGAGACATATATTATTTAAAGAAGTTACTGTTCTTTGACATGTTACATGTTTTTAAGAAGCTAATGACTAATTTTTAACATTCTCAGTCCAGTTTTTCTTACTACACTAAAGAAAAATTACTGTCCAGAAGAAACAATGCCTTAGGCAGCGATTAGCAGTAATAAAACTACTTCTTTAGACTTGCATTTTAAAAGAAAAAAATAAAACTTGTATTCAAAGGATAGGATTAAAAAATACTTTCAGATTACATGTGCTACCTGTGATGTTGGCAATTACGTCGAAGATTTAGATTTATGTTTAAAAACATGTTCTTGTTTTCTTTCTTGCATTCTTACCTAGGAGCATGGGTGACTGCATTGCTTTATCTGCTTTGCTTTAACAGAGGAAAAAGTATGGTAACATTCAATTGTTATGAGCAGGAGTCTGCACAATGCTGCTGCATGCAAATGCAGAACTAGGGTTTGGTTTAGTTTTTGGGGTTTTTTTTCAGAAGATCTCTGATCTTTATGCAGCATCATGTAGTCTATAACTGTTTACAGAAGTGAAAAGTAAGGCTTACCCAATCTTAATTGGTGTGAAGCATACCATTAATTAATAACACCTGAAAAGTCAAATTTTCCAAGCTTTTAATCATGAGCCTTGCCAACTAGAGTACAAAAGCAGCTCTGCAGCTTTTGTATCTTTTACTGCTGAGGCCGTGGCTCTGTTTGAGCTGCTGTTGTGCCTTCAGTTGTCTGCCAGTGTCTTAAGTAATGTTTAATTCCCAGGGGTGTTACATCACAGCTGAGTGTGACTGCTGTCCTGACTTCAGTGTTGAAGGGAGGAAGGCAGTTTAGAGAATGTGTTTGTGACTAGAGGACTGTGGCCAAAACTGGCTCCTCTGCAGCTTCCTGCTCCCTTCCCTCATTTACTGGAATGAAATCTAGTGTACTAGAAGAAGTAGCTCCTCTAATCTTTTAGATACCGAGTATACTAAACTCTGCCTGGGCTTTATTTCCATCTCTTCTACTAATTTACAGAGAATAGGAGCAATTAATGATGAACTACTGTCTTGCTTCATCCCTATTGGGCCCAGTGATAATAGTTTTAGTAACTATGTGGTCAGGTTTGAATGTTTATTTTTTTCCTTTACACTGTCCTTGCAACAGGAAAAGACAGCATCTGCATCCTTGCTGTTTCCTGAATATTTTTTGTTTCAGCCTGCCATGGAGTACCTCTACAGCTCTACAAAGAACTGAACTCATCCTCTTGTTTCCTGCAGCCTCAGGGCGCTGCTGTACAAAGAAGAGACACCTAAAATACCTTGTTCCAGCACCAATTCTGTCAGATATGCATTTAAGTGTGTTAAAGTTTGATATAACCAGTTCTGGTTTGTTCTGGTAAACATCAAATAATTGTGACACATGGAGAGTAGTACAAGTTCTGTGGTAGTGAAGAAAATATTTCCAGATTCTTCAGCAGTAATACAGCATGTGTGATGCTGTGTGTAAGGAAGTACATTGCCATCCTTGGGCATTTGAAAAGTGCTTTGAGTATTATAGAAAATCTCCCAGTTGAGACAGGAAATTAAGCTTTTACTTAAATACTTTTCCTCATGTTTGCTAAGCGTGTACTTCACATTCTGTTTCAGTTTTTATAGTAGAAAGGAGGGTCTGTCTAAAGTACCAGTATGGTCTGTAGTCATCTTTTATTTGTCGTGTCTGTAATAAAAATCTTCATTAATATAATAGGATTTTCTTTAAACTGCTTTTTGCTGTTGGTAGAAAAGTGAATTGTAACTGAAGTAATTCAACCTAAATGAGCAGTAAGCTGAATTTTTCAGCTGACAAGGGTTCTGAAGTGCAGAGAAGGAACGGAGAGGACTTTGAATAGCTGACACCCTGCACTGCTGGTACGTTAGAAGTTCTCAGGAGCTCTGTTAGCTTTTGGGAAGTCTCTTATGTGAGCTAATAACTGGAGACATGCCTGGCTGTGTTCCCGTTAGTGTGGGTGTAATTCCAGGCCGTTGCCCTCCTCCCTGGGCTGGCAGGTACTGGAGCAGTCCCTGCGTGTCCTCCGAGTGCACAGTGTGACTGTTCCCGTGTTCTTGCCTGAAGCCCAGTCTTCTGGGTGATGTTGCTTTCCCCCTCCGAGTTCCACCACAGAAATGCCCTGAGTAAATCTCCTCTGGCAGTGCCCAAGCACTCTTTCACCCTTTCTTTCGCCCTTTTAGTTGTTGAGGTTTGGAAAACTTCTGCAAACCTTGGCTGCCCTTCAGCCTTCTGGAGTTACTGTTACACATAGGTGCTACTCAGCACTTTCCCCCCACTCCTTTCCTGCCAGAAAAGCAGCAGATTGAGAGCCTTCCAGTAAGATTGTTTGCTTTCTTCATTACATTATTTCTTCCGAATTTCACCCTCAGAAGCATAAGAAGGCACTCCTTATGTGCTCATACTTGAGATTTCTTGGCACTTGTTATGGGTGCTTCACTTTTTAGGAGTGGTAATTGTGAGAGCAGAAGGTTCAGTTATATCTCAGATTAGTGACTTTAGGTTTACATTTCTTCTTTTATGTATATTGTTGAGAGGGGGAGTAGAATGTTTAGTAGCCTGTCATGGGGCTGCAGTTCAATGGGGGAAGGGAGTGTAGTTCCATTCCAAATGCATCTAAATGGCTTTTTAGAGAGCATACCACAGAATTAATGCCTATTGCCATCATTCTCAAATTACTGTGGAACTATTTTCTAGTTGCCTGCAAACAACTAATAAGTTACTATGTTAACTCCTATAAAAAGTTTAATAATTTTGAATGGCAGGGTTAGGAAACTCCGTCTTCTCTCCTACAGGAAGCCATATGGTTTTTGACATGCACATGTGTGAATTGTCTTTTTAAAACTCAGCCACTGTGTCCTCCTGATGGTTAAAGTGCACAGCTAACCCCTAGACTGACAGTACCATGAAACCTTCTTGCTGTGATGATATCTGATACTAACAGAAAAGTCAATGTTCTGACTGAAAACCACTGCCTTCAGTTCTCTGACTCCTTCAGGGTTTGTTTTTTTTTTTTTGTTTGTTTGTTTGTGGGGTTTTTTTGGGGTTTTTTTTTGGTTTTAATTGCAGTTTGTCTTTGAGATCTGTGTCACTGTTTTTCAGAAAAAAAGGGGAGGCATTTGTAGAACCTAATGTGTTGAAATCTAGGAGTTAGATGCCCAAAAGAATTGAGGTTAGAAGGGAGGTCAGAATGGATCTGGTTCAATCCCTTGGCTCAAGGCCCTGTCAGTCCAATTTCTGTTGTCTTTAAGCATGGAGATTCCACAGCCTCTCTGGGCAGCCTGTCTTAATTTTTTTTTTCATGTTTATCATTAAAGAAAGACTACTTGGTGTAATCAGAGCTTCCAACGTTCCATCTTGTCTCTGCCTCCTGTGATGTCAGGGTAGACCTCAAGGAAGAGTCTGGTTCCATCATCTCTAGGCAGCTGTACATGGCAGCGAGACCTGGGCTGAGGAAACCCATCTCTCTCAGCCTTGTCTTGTACCTCCTGTGCTGCAGCCCCCTAGTCCTTTCAGTATATAATCTGTGTTTTTCTTGTGCTGTGGAGCTCAAACCTGGACATGGAGCTCAAGATGTCATCTCGAGTTGTTAAAATCTGCATTAAAAGATGGTAATTGGTAATGTGTTAGTGACATATGTGAAAATCAGTGAGTACTCTGGTTCACAAATGCTTCTCTGAATGAACTTCTATATATTGCAGAAAAAATGTTGCCAGGATTTGCTAATGTACAAGGGTGATTATAATTTAACCTTTTGATTAACTCTCCCAAGTCTAGCTTTTTCAGTAAGGGTTTTCAGTAAGGGTATCATTGCTCATATATGCTGCAGAGGCAGTTTGTGTCAATGTCATTATTTCACTCATTTCCCTGATTGTAGCTACACCCTTTCAGGTTTGGGGATTTTTTTTTTTTTGGCTGCTGGGTCTTTGGGGGGTTTTTTGGTTGTTGGTTTGTTTTTTGTTGGTTTTGGGGTTTTTTTTGTTTGTTTGTCTGCACTAAAAGCAGTGCCCTAAGCTAGAGTAATTTCCTTTTTTAAGCAGTTAGACCGTTGGAAAACTGTTGAATCTTTGACAATTAAACATCATTCGTGGCTCAGTTTAAATATGAGATTACTTGTGTTGTTTCTGATTTATTCTAAACTTAGCAAGAAGGGCACCCATAATGTTGACAGGTATGATTAAATCTCCCATTTACTGTAAAATCATCCAGGGTGCTCTACATAAATGCAGCTACTTCTTATATTAACTCTGCTTGCACATGTATATACACTTATGTACATGTATCTACATCCCCTTGCATTTATTGAAAGTAGAAAAAAACCTTTCTTAGTACAGCAGGTTAGTGGTTATAATTCCATCTGGCATTTAATAATTGGCTTTGATTTACACTAAAAAGGTACAGAGCGCTTATACTGTTCAAAAGCATCAAAGTGACAACTTGCTTTATTTGACAGCAACCTTCATTGTTCAAGGACTTTATGTACCTACTGCTGATACTCAGTTCTAAACAGCAAAATAAAGTCAGTTAATGGTTCAGTCACCTGTGACAGATAACTCTGCATCTTCTTTGTGCTGCTGGAGGAGGAACTTCATTGCATCGTGCTTGCAAATTTGTCAAGCTGCCGAGTGTATTTTTTTCCACTGGTTGCTTAGAAATCTGAGAGCAGAAACACTGCATTGCCCCTGTGGAAGCTGCAAGTGGCAGAAGCAAAATTTAGACGACGAGCAGAGGTGGTGCATTATCTCTGCACATCCCTACGAACAAATACTGCGCTGTCTCAGGTTTTATCTGGAAACTTCTGTCTCGTTTCCGTGCACGTGACAGAAGTGCGTTTCTGAAACGGGTTCCCAGACACTTCACTCTTACTTGGCTGTGGGCAGACATCAGCTCCTGGCTCTGAAGGACCCGGGCCGTTCAGGCAATATTGAGTACAGTTTTTAAATGGTCTGAGAAAGCTTGTGCTTTTGAGGTTGATTGAAGGTAATTAAGATTGTGATTATTTCTTAAACTCGGGGGGTTTTTTTACTGAATGTTAACTCTCGTGCAGTGGATTATTTTTCTTGAAATCTGACAGAAGATTGGCAATGTCTCTTCAAAGGAGAAGTAATAATAAGTCATGTTCTGCTGAAACCAACAGTAAATTCTTAAATTTTTTATCAGATGTAATATGTTTGACTCGGTGATCTCAGAGGTGTTTTCCAACCTGTTTGATTCTGTGATTCTATAAGGCAGCTCAAATGAGGCAGAGGAAAGTTGTCAGTTGGTTTTTGGTGGTGGTGGTGTTTTTTTCTGGATGTTGTCCTTTGTGATTATGTTACAGAAGATTTAACATAGGTAATCTGATTTTTCAATTGGTCACTTTCTCCTAGTCCAGATTAGGTTTACATTGCTAAAATGGTGTTTTTCCTAATAAAATGTTTTTATTAACACTGTGTGCTATAGCAAATCCCCCCTAGTCAATCCATATGCTGCTTCAGAAGGTTTGAAATCTGCTCAGAGTGCAAGGTGCTAAAAGGTGGCTTCTGCTTCTATTTCTGAGCGAGGATAAAAAGTGTTGCATCATATCTATGGGGAGTTTATTAGTATTTGTTTAGAGACTGAAACTCTGAGTCTTAAGACATGTTCTGGTTTGGAGTACAGCTGCAATAGCTATAGCTGAAACCTACATCCTGGGCACAAATTCTCTGTTCTTAGTTGGTTTCAGTATTTTATTATCTCAAGTTTCTCAGAGGATGTTGTGAAAAGAATAATGATTGATGCATCTGGTGCCATTTTATTTTGATGCAAGTCCCCAGTATTCAAGAAACAGTTTAATGACACGATGCTGAGGAAAAAAAGGCCCTGGTAAAAATTGCATATTAACTTCGATCCTCAGTGGAAACAATATATTAAGATCTATAGAGATGCCTCAGAAATTTAAGACTTGAATCCTAATGTTTTTCTGTTAAGTGTCTTTACAAGCTGCTGCCTTTCATATGAGTTTCCTCAGAGTGGGTTACTAAATAGGGGAGGTACTTTTGCCTGTGCTTCAGAATTTGGTTCCTTTACCATCACATTTGTTATGCATGCTTTGGTTAAAACTAATAATGATTGGCATGGAACACCTGAGGGGTCTTGTAAATTATCTCAAGAATGTATTCTGATATGAGGCACACTTGCCACCCTTGCATTAAATACCAATTGGAAAGCAAAACAGTAGAAGAAACCAGCTAGTAAAGGACATGGTAGTCTAAGTTGGGGAAGGCAGATCTGCAAAGGCGTGTATGGCTGTAAAAGTGTGAGCTGAGATGCTGCTCCTCATTGCCTCAGCTGCTGTCTGGTTCTTGTTTTGCTGACCAGTGGTGTGTCCATGCCAAGCACCCTGTATGCATTGTTGTGCATGCACCTCTTTTTAGTGACCTGTATCTATCCCCCAGCATATGTCTCAGCATGGAGATGATTTTTTAGGGTGTCCTACTTCTTTGCCTGCCCATATGTGATGCTGTTTTTGTTCTCTTTTCTAAGGAAGCACATTGAGCCTGATTTAGTAGCATTTTTAGGTATAAACTAAGATTTCTCACCATTGTTTCTGTCATATGGGATTTTCTTCTGTCCATTAGTTCTTTTAGATCTTTTTTTCAGTTACCATCTTACTACTCAGACTTCATTTCCTCTGCTCGTTTCCTTTCTAGATCTTCACCTAGATTGACTACAGCAAAACTGCTAATCAAGTGTACCTTCCTTCTGCTCTTAGCAATTCCACATGTGCACGTCACATCTCCCACTGTTGCATAAATGCTGCGAATTATTCCACAGTCAGATTCTTCCCTCCTCCATGAAGCTTCTTTGTCCCAAATTCTGAATTCCTCCCCTGCTGAGGGTCGTGCTTCTCGCTTCATCTCTTCCAGCCAGCCTTGTCACCTTTCTCAACCTTCTGCTGCCGTGTCTGTGGGCAGCCGGTTTGATGGAAAGAGAGTAACTGCTGCTGAGAACAGGCAGCAGGCTGGTTTCCTTCTTCAGCAGATGTTTCAGCAGAGATCTCCAGGGCCTCAGCAGCCACTAATACTGACAGCTTTGCTTGTATTCCTGTTCCAGTGAGCAAACGAATAGAGAGAATTCTGTAGGTAACTTCAAACTGTGGCTTTGCTTTTGGCTGTAGTAGAAGGCTGAGAAGAGCCCTTTTGATTTTCACAAGAGGGTTGGAGGTCACCCATGAGGGCAGCAGTTACAGAGCCCTTAATCCCAAACTGGACAGAACTGTAATCTGGAGCAGCACAGTAAGCCTGGGTCAGAACGGGGTTTGGGAAGGGATTGTCTAAAAATATAACTCTTAAAAATGCAAATATTTGTTTCTTTTTCCAACAGTTCAGATAGATGTGTGTAAATAAAATGTCTGGCCACAAATGGTTTAACCAAATCCTTTGTAGTGTGTGCCAATCTGGGCAGTGCACCTAATTGCATATGTTGTTTTATAGCTCGTAACTTTCCTAATCCTCCTGTGAAAAACAGTCAGGAAAAATCACTTGCTGTCTTCTAGTGGGAATTGATAGGTGTCTTTTTTATTTTAATGAAACTGGGAAGTAATTTAAAGACAAAAATAACACTCCTGTACAGCTAGACAGGTATCTGCAGCTTCTTCTCTGGTGCACTGTGGATATTAATAAGATTATTTTGATGTAATGGGAGTTTGAACAAAGCGTGAAACGTGGATAAGAAGCCTGTTAAAGGTTATTACCTCCAGAGAAACCACATCTGGCTCAGGAAGTCCCTGGGCATTGATGAAGGCTAAGAGAAGCATGACTCTTTGTTGCTTTTTTCATGCATTTTTTGAGTGGCACTCTCTTTTGGGCACTGTTGCAGTGAGGTTAGCAGACAGGAGTCCTGTCAGAATAATCCCTCTTGTGTTCTTGTAATGTCTCGGGGGAAGATAGTGGAATTCTGTTACATCAGGAAAATACCAGGTTGTTGTCATTAAATATTAAGTTAGTTTCAGGCTGAGCTTAAAAAAAGATAGTTTCTTTCATGTCTTTGATCAATTTAAAAAACAAGAGTTCTTCCTTGCCATTTTCATCCCTGTGTCATATACCATGGGTGGGTGACAAGTCAGTTGAAGTTCACCTAGTACTCTTGTGTAATTTATTCTCAAAATTAGAAAAAACATCATAACTGTTGCTAGGTATCTTTCAGTACTACATGAAAACAAAAAACCTTCTTTTTTATTAAACAAAAAGCCAGGTTATTTCAGAGAACTGATACTTTTTAAAGTATCCAAAGTTTATCAGTGTATTCTTTGAGTTTTGTCATTCTGTACCTTGGTTCTTTTGTGCAAGTATAATACATTTTTATTTATCCTGTTGTTCTAGTGTTTTTATTCAATTAGATAACTTAATAATTAATTTTTTTGTATTTAAAAACAAGGCTTCTCATTCTCGGTACTTTAACCATGCATTATCCACTAACTGCTACTACATTTTCCTAGAATCTGATGACTGTTCTTATTTTCCTGCTTGTCAGGAAAGAAAGATATAAATAGAAAATTGAGTTGTTGATGCAATCATCTCTAGTGCATTAATAATTATCTAAAGTTCCTAGGCAATAACGTGTACTGAGACCAAGCCTTTAATAAAGGTAAATAAGCACTGAACTAGAAGCAGCAAGGCAAAACAGAGGATTAAAATAAAATTAATTTAATGCTCTTATGGTGGATTTGGGGATAGATTTCTGGCCCACAGAACTCATTTGCCAAACATGCAAATGCTTTTAAAACAAGAGTAGTTTTAGGCTTCAAGTGTCAGGAAAGGACTCTTCAAGTCTTTTTGTTGGATTCCTGCCTTCAGCTGCAGGCCTCACCACAGTTCAGCAGCTGAAGCAGGCAGACTTTTAGGAGAGGATTGGCTGTTGGGGTTGTTCTGTTACTGCTTCTTAGGCTTCTTTCACATTCCTAAGTCTTGATAACTCTTAACCTTTCAGACTTTATGTTGCAAAACCACAGGGAAAAGTACATAGAGCCTTTCATCCAAGTGGCTCAAAATGGGATGTGCTTCGTGTTGCCCCTTGTTGACTGTATCCTCTTCAGGGGCAGTAAAATAGGTGTAAGAGTATGAAGGAAGTCAATCTCTTTTCAGTTTAGTGTTTAAAATAAGCCAGGATTGAAGTTCACCATTAGGAAAATTCAAGTTGTGTGCAGACAGCTTCTGGTATGTCTTTGGAGACAAAGGCTTTTCTCTAGTACTTGCTGAGGGTGAGGGAGCATACCAAGTCTTACCAATGGTATGTGTGAGCACAGCTGCCATCTCTGGAGTTTGAACATGTTTGTTGGCCAGTCCAGAGGACCAGAAAGCTGTTTACTTAGTCATTACCAGAAATCCAGTTGCTGAAGTCTGATCTTTGAATGGCCAGCATATTAATAAGAGTCAATTTTCAGATTTAGGACATTTAAAAAAAAGTCATTCCCATTAAATCTTTCTGAAAAGACTTACAAAAAAATGCTAGAAGAAGCACTTGTTCAGCACAGATTTGGGCTGAAAAGTGCTCTAAAATCCTGCTGCATCTGCCTAGTTGACTTACAATGGTATGGGGTTTATTTCACAGCAGTTAGATTATTGCTGTCAAATTAAAAGCTCTGACAATTACTGCTGTGTCTTTGGGAGCTCTCTAAGGCAGGGAGTGGTTGTTCAGTTTTGTTCAGAAAACTGTTCCTACCAGATACTGATGAAGATGCTGCAATTAACTGCCCGTGTCTTAGTATGTCTCAGACCTGGATGGGAGTTTTGTGTGGTAGCAGGAACACCATGGACAAGGCTGGGACTTTAACTACGTATAATGGAGCAATAGACACGTGCTGAATGGCCTGCAGTTGTCAGGGTGCTCTGTGCATTGCAGGTCACATCACGTTAGTAAACAGAGATCACTGCACTGCTCCAGTCCTGGTATTACTGGTACTGCTTAAGCTTTGGACAAACAGGACTTAAATATCAAGATATTCCTTCTCGTGGAAAAAATTGTATCCTCCAGAGAGGCTTTGCAGTTAAAGCTATTAGAAAAATCCAGGAGATAAACAGTATTCCCCGTAAGCTGATACGTTGGCATATAACGAATTGTTAGATTTGTTGTGCTTTTGATTCTGCTGTCTTCTGTAAATGAACTTTAAAAGGTTAGTAGTTTCCTTGGTCTTGCCTGTCTGGCTTTCTGTAATCGTACCACATCCGTGCAGGTTATGCTTTTAGAGACACTGTAGGATAAATATCTGTGTACTCTGAATCTTCAGGCTAACTTTAAATGAGTGGTCTATGGCTACTTATGGCAGGAAAAGAAAATAGATAATGAAATAAATGGACTTAGGCAAACAGAAGAAGCTGAATTTATAAGATTAAATAAATAACAGGGTAGAAATCTTCTTTCAATCATTTCACATGCTAGCTTTTAAATATTCATCTGCTTGCAGGTTTTATTGTTGCTGTTCATGAAGTATTTGGCATAAATAAAATTCTTCCAAAGATATGTGGCACACCAGTCCTACGTGTTGTTTGTGTAGAATAGACTCTTTCATCCAAATATGAGTAAGCTCCCAGTGCAGTTTGAGTTGGAGTCTCTTTGCATTGGCTATATTCTGTGAATAGCTGTTCAAAGGGATTGTCTCAGTTCATCGGTCTTTGAAATTTGACATGGCTTTAGAACTTTTTGCAGTGCAAGATTTACAGTGTTCAAGCTCTTTTTGCCCTGCTAGTGTTAATCTGTTTAAGAAGACAATTAGTAGTCTTTCCTCCTATCTGTGCAATTCACCTATTCAGTTTGCAAACAACTTTACCTCATTTGTGATTTAAGTGAAGTTTAGATCTTGGAGCTTGGTGAGTGACTAGAGCTGTACATTTTAATCAAATGACCTTCTGTACAGATGAGGAATAATTTCTGTTTCTGGAATCACTGAAAATATTTTGGCCTGGCCAATTATTGGAGGATGCAAAAGGAGGGCAGCTCCCCACGGTGCCAGAAGCGTAGGTGCAGACTGGCACACCTGGCTTAATTCTCAGAGAAAAACTTTAACGAGGAGCCTTGTTCTCAGCAGCTGGTAACCTTCAGTTGGCACTGGAGTTTCTCAGCCCTCAGGAAAATGTCATCGCTGCAAACCTTGAAGATCTCTGGTGGTGAGGACAGAGTGTGTAAGGAGTTAGAGCTGAGGTTTGTGACCCATAAACCTGCTGGCCTCCTGCTCCATCCCAGCCTCCCGGGACAGAGCTGGCTCTGAACCCTTCTCCTGGCACGGTGGGATGCCCTCAGAAGGGTCCCTTTGGCACGAGGCAGCTCGGCAGCCCGTTTGACAGTCTTCAGAAAAATACTTCTGCTGCTGACTGGCTTGTGTTGAGTTCCTGCTGTTGCCAAAGAATTGTGTCTACTCTTATTTGGATGGGAAGCGAGGACATGCAGTATTTTCCACTGTCTCCCTGTGTGGTTATAAAATGAAGTTAAATACCAAGCCCCACAGTACTGGAAAGGCCTAATATTAAAGATGAACTCATAAATCCACTATGTTGAAGCCACTAAAGAAACTGCACTTGACAGGTTTTTATCTCACTGCAGCATAGGCATGGCTGAATCTTGTCTGACTTTGGTGTCTGTCAGTGTGATTTCTTTCTTATCTGTCTTCTGCAGTAGAAATGATGAGAGAGATGCTATGATGGGTCACTTCATTTTGAGGAGTCTCACACAAGTTTGAGTCTACCGATAAATATTCATTATTCATATAAATTAATTACCAGTACTTTGATTAAAGAAAAAAGCAACCAAAACAAAAACCAAGGCTGGGCTTGCTCTTCTTGCTCTTTCTGTGAGTTACAGCTTTCTGTAGCTTGGCCTGTTAGGCAGAGCAGGCAGCAGAGGTGCCAATGTCACCGTGCTGTAATTGCAGCTTACCGTGTCCAGGGTATGCCTGTCCCAGGAGTGTGTCCTGTGAGAGGCTCATTTAACCTGCTGGGTGGCCTTGGGAGGAAAGTGCTGCAAAGCAACCATCATTCTGGAAGTTGGAGCTAAATTAGTTTGTCCATTTCTATGGTATCCTTGGAAATAAAAGCTAAAAAAGTGGTGAAGCAGAACTGCAGTGTCAGTCATCTAATTTACAGGGGGGAAAAAAAAGATGGTCAAAAATTTGTACTGAAACCTCTTTTTAAAAAATTATTTTCTGCATAGCCTTCACCAGGTATATGTAACAGCTTCTGATTCAGTTCTGACTATTCAGGCATGCTGTACCTTTTTTGACTTTTAAATAACGGGCTTTTCTCTTAAAGTCTGACTTCAAGCACTCAATATCACGAAGTTTGACAAGCTTGTACCTTAATTTGACTGACTGTGTTGAAGCTAGTGATTTTTTTTTTCCTTTTTCTTTTTTTTCAGCATAATAGAATTCTTGCTAAATTACATGACTGCCTCAGCTATGTTAACTTGCTATGTTAACAAGCAGTTAGAATAATCTAGAAAAACCTGGTGTTAACTACCAGCCCATGGGGAGGATTTGGTGGAGTGACTCCAGACAGCTGCCTCTGGTTTGGAAGATAAAGAAAATAAAATACCTGTTAGGGCAGCACCTCAAGTCAAATAGAGGTCTGTGGAGCTGAATGTCAGATTGTTAGCTGTCTGGAAATGCAAGAATACAGGTTCACCTTGTGGTTTCTTGCTGGTGAGTGCCAGTAGAGCATTCAGGTTAATTGGAAATGGGCTAAGGAGGCTTATTTATGGCCTGTGTTTGTAAAATAATTGGGTCTCTGACTTGGCAACTGATGTGTCAAACCCTTCTATTGTATTTTGTGGATGCAGACTTTCTTCCATGGTATACCTTCTGCCCCAAGTTTTTGAACTACCTTATTTTTGCCAGGGTTCTGTATAATGGCTTATGGAAAGCCATCCTTCAGGCATATAAAACTCATCTGCAAAATTGACACAGCCTCCTTCTCCCCATCAAGGCACACAATGCAGCATTCCTTTTATATCTAGAATTGGAATCCAGAACACGTTCTCTATCTGACTGTGTTATGTGGGATGTGTAGAAAATAAGCAAGAAGTGAAGCTGTCTTGACTTTGAAATAAATTGAAATATAATGGAATTGTTGGTTCAGCATATGTTCAAAACACTGTGTTCTTTGTTTCCCTTTTAGTCTCTGTTGGAAAAGTTCTTGATCCCTAATGCTTCGCAAGCAGAAAGTAAAGTTTTCTATTTGAAAATGAAAGGAGACTACTACCGTTACTTGGCTGAGGTTGCTGCTGGAGATGACAAGAAAGGTATTGTATGTCAGCTCGTGGTTAAACATTGTCCAGTTAGATTGCTTTTGGTGGGGCAGTGACACAGCTCTAATTTTAAGAGTAATTCTGATTTGAATGTAAATTTCTTTCGTAATGGGCTTCCCGTTTTCTGAAGGAAAATCATAGATTGTTGGCTTTCAAATGAGTTACAGAAATTTCTATGTACTTGGTGATGGAAGCAGACACTGAATTGTCTCCAACTTCCTCATGCATGTGTCTGGTTTATCACTGAAGTACAGTTTTACACATTTCTGTCTGGCTAAATGTGTTAGGGTTTTACCTCTTGGACTTATTCTTGCCATTTCTCCTGCATTTCTACAGATTGTAAGGAATCTGCATAGGTTCAGTGAGCAAGTGACTAGAAACAACCTGGAGGAAAGATTTAATAAAATTCATCTTACTGTTAGGAAAATTTATTCCATAACCATGGTAGTTTAATGCCCAAATGTCTACTATTTCCTCAAGTTTCTTATATTTTCATTTAAGCAGCTTGTCACAGTTGCAGGTAAGTTGCCTTCACCTAAATTCCATTTAGAAGTTCATATTAGGTGCTCGACATTCCGAGTCCCTTACCTGCTGTGGGTGGTTGGAGACCACAGGGTCTCCAGGTTCCCGCGGGTTCCACGCGGTTGGAAACCCCGGCAGCATTGCTGCCTCTGCACGGGGTCCCCTGCAGCTCCGAGCAGTGCTCTCAGCCACTTGAGACCCAGCTCACTGCACACAGTGCCAGGCTGTTTCCCTGGAACCACTTCAGGGCTGCTGGCAGCGTGCCCCGAGGAGCAGCGCGCTTGAGCACGGAGCCAGCCTGGTGTGTCAGCCTCCCTGGGGCCGCCCCGAGCTGCGGGAGCTGGGGATGCAGAGCCCACGGCTCCCGCTGCTCTCCAGCAGCCCAGCGTGGCACAGAACCACGGCTCTGGGGCTTCAGAGGCTACGCCGAGTCTGGCTTAGATGTGTCTGCTCTGCTGGCACGTGTTACATCCACATTAGCCAGTGAAGCCCAGGTTTCCCAGCGTGCTGCATAATGGAGACTTGCACAAAGATCCCAGGAGTTAGTATGTAAGGCTCGGTTGGATTTCTGATGTTTACTGCGTGCAAACTGACCCTGTCTTGGTGAGTGCAGAATTGAATGTGTTACCAGTACTTAGAGAATTACCCTGTTTTCCTTTGGTAATTTTAGTGATCTCTGTTCACGTGCATAGGAGGTACAATATTTTGAGTCACAAAGTTGCTTTTTCTGTTGAGGATTAAGTTACAGGCTCTAAAATTAAACTGTAAAAGCACTTAAAACAAAGACTTTTTTTCAGAGTTTATTTTTATTTAACCCAGTCTCCTGGCTGAGCAGGTTTTGGTGGGATTCCATTTTTTTAATTCATACCCCACCTCCAGTGTTTCCTGTCATGTGTTTTTGCTGTATGTTGTCTGTGACCTTGAAGAAGAGCAGTTGATAATTATTGTTTAGGAAAGAATGGCTGTTGTATTGGACACTATTCTTTCAGCCATTTGCAGTAAATACAGCAGCAATATAAAGCTCCCAACTCTAGGAACTGGATTTTTATCTTTGTAAACCACATTGTTTATTTTCTCGAATGGGCCTTCCTTATGGCAGTCTAGCAAAAGGAATGTCAAGCAGGTACCTCACTCTGTTTTATCCTTGAACTTTGGAGCTGCACTTTCTGAAGAGTTCAAGGTTAAAAACGTTTTTATCCTGTGTGACTGATTTAAAAATTAACAGAATACATCCAATTATGTACTAAGTGCTCTGAATTGTTGCTCAAAAGGTAACTTTTCTCAAATAAGAATAAAAAAATACACTTTTTGTTTTGAAATTATGTTAAAGGAAAAGTACTAAAGCATACAACTCTCAGCTTCATTCCCTGAAGTGACTTGTTTTTCATTCTGCTTGTTTTGCCTTTCATTAAACAGCACCATTTTCTAAGGCTTTTCCATTATGAGAAGATTTTCTCACAATTTCTAAATTTAACTTGCAGTGAACTTAGTACATCACAGTTGAGAAGAACAAACTTCTGGGCATTTTCAAGATACTAGGGTTGCTGTCTGATCTGAAGCATTCCATTTTTAGTGATGAGTGCAGAGAGAACAATGTTGAGCTGTGCAGTGCACGTCCTCACTCTTCCACGTGGAAGGGAACAATAAGATGCTTTAATTGTTGTGACTGTCTAAAGGTGAACAAATAGTGATTCCATAGACATCCTGAGTATTGGTATTCAGTTGTTTTCAGTCTGCTGGGGTCTGAAAGCTTCTTACTTAAATCCTGCCGTATTTTTGAGTCCTTACCTTAACATTTCTTTCTTTGTTTTTGAATACACGTGACTGCACTTTTGCAGACATGATGCTGGATGCGTTTCTGGTTTGATCCAGAAATGTTAGGCTTGGAGGCTTTTTTGCATCTTTCTGCCCACCTTCTTCTCAGATGCTGGTGGAGAGCTGAGGAACAAGCAGCCCTTTGTGCTCAGCACCCAGCCCTCCCTGGCCCCTGCAGCTTGTGGGCTGTGTTGGGCTGTGATCTCTGACTGGTGCAGGCAGAACCTGCTCCAAGTTCAGGTGCCTCAGTGAAAAAGGAAACTGTTGAGCCCTTTGGTCTTCGTATGCACATCGTAGTTGTCGGGTTTTACCAAGTGGTGACAAGAGATTCATCTCTAAAATAAAGGAGACGAGTTAGGTTTTTTTCCCCTCAAAGTTTAGAGGTACTAGAAGTTGCAAGTTAGGTAAAAATGCTTTCCATATCTGCATTGGAAATAGAACTATGTTGGAAGCTTTTAAAAATATATCTTTAATTTGAGTTGAGGTATGCCAAGCAGTTTGAATGGAGTTTGAACAGATTATGGTTACTGAAAGGGTTCAGCATGACAGGCAAAGGTCATCAGAGTTTCCTGTAACTAAAATACGTTCTCTAATGCATTGCAGTGTTTAAAGACATTGAAACTGTGGTATTGTATCAAGTAGGTGACAGGTTTTATCTTCAGTGCTTCAAAACTGCTGCAAACATTTGTAAATATAAATAGTCACAGGGCGTCGGGAAGAGACTCAAACCTGTGATCAGTCAGCAACAACTTCCCTCCTTTTTAATGATTTTGAAAATGTAATTTAATAAAATCTTCATTAAATAGTGACTCCTGAGGCAATGTGTGCATTCACAGGCGTTCACTCCTGACGTGGTTTCTTCATGCAAGTGTGAGCACAGTCCTGATTGTACGTCTGGATACAGTGTGTGAATTACTTACTTGTTGTGGGTTTTGTTTGTGTTTGTTTTTCCCCCGAAGGGATAGTGGAGCAATCACAACAGGCATATCAAGAAGCTTTTGAAATCAGTAAAAAGGAGATGCAGCCAACACATCCCATCAGATTAGGTCTGGCTCTGAACTTCTCCGTGTTCTATTATGAGATTCTCAATTCCCCGGAGAAAGCCTGTTCCCTTGCAAAAACGGTAAGTCAAAGAGGGGGAAATTCCATCTGAATTATTTGCATAACCTTTTGTCACATGGCTAATGGAGTTGTTTGTTTTCATAACACTAGGCTTTTGATGAAGCAATTGCTGAACTTGATACATTAAGTGAAGAGTCATACAAAGACAGCACGCTAATAATGCAGTTACTGAGAGACAACTTGACAGTGAGTATCGTCAGAGTTTGCATATGGATTACAGGATTGGTCATCCTGGCCCTCCAAGTCACCTTTTTTGTTTCTGACTGTGGAGCTGTGTCTGTCACTGAGAAGCAAGTCTGTAGTACATCATCCTTCTGAGCTAAATCTTTTTCTTGCCCTTTTGTGGGTTTTTGTTTGTTTTTCTTTTTTGTTTATTTGTTTTTTTGCATGCTAATCAACATGATTTTCTGACAAATGATGAATTAACCACGTTTTTCAGGTTATTTTATTCAAGGAATCTAGCATGTTTAAGTGATGGGTCTGGAGTGTGACTAGCAAATCTACCACCCAGTGTTAGGCAGCATTTGAGAATAGAGTTGAATTTGCCTCTTTAAGGCTTGTGTCAAGTTTCATACAGCTTATTCTGCCTGAATGTATCTGCAAGGAAGAGATTCTCCATGAAAACTGGAAACAAAGTTAGCAAGTCCATTTAAGGACCTGTTGTTTAGAGATTTTTTGTTTGGTTTTAATTTTGGTAAAGCTGAAATGGAAATCGATGCTAGCCAGGCTATTTCCATGGCAGTTGTAACTGTCTTAGTTCCATTATTTTTCCCTTCCTTGGACTCACAGTTGTCTGTGGTGTAAGTTGTCAATAATCAAAATCTTCATCTTGTGTGCGGGATTTTTTTATCCTACATTGAACTTCAAAACTGGCAAAGATAAACATCTAAAGCAAATTCAATTTAAATATAAAGCAAACATGCAGTAGTGTAATTAAATTGCTTAGTTCACTCCTTGGCCTTTGGGGAGAAGAGCAAGCAAGAAATAAAAAAATAAGAAACATGTTGCCACATGTAGCCCCTTATTAACACTTTGTGCTTCTGATATCAGAGACCTTTGCAAAATAGCTGCACTCTTTTAAAAATAACTACAAGTAAAATTCTACAGTTATATAAAATTGGCGTTACCATACTTTCTGCTTTTGTGACTAACATTTAATTTCTCATCTTTTGGAGCCTTTTCCACTGGAATGGCAACTTGACCCTGCTGCAAAAACTACTTGCAATTGTTCGATTTCTTGCTTACAAAACAAATGGAAGTGATTTCTCAACCTCTGTGTTGGAGACAGATACAGGGTTGGCATTGCTCTCAGTGTCTGCATACTGTCCCCTTGAGTGGGATTGCTCAAGAGCTGCCCTCTCAATGAGTGGTTTTGAAACAGAGAATAGAAGCTGACTTTAATTGCTGGCTTCCCAGTAAAAATAATGTAAAGTTTGCCATAGCAGTTGGAAAGCAAATTGTTTCACACAAGAACAAAAGTCAGACTGAGCTGCCATAGTGTGTGAATTAGGGTGGTAGGCCTGATAATTGATGTGAGCTTTCTGTTATGAGGGAGGAGGCTGAAAGCAGATGCAGGATTTCATTTCTTGAATGAATGATGTGTCTTGCCTTTAATGCTTGCCATGATCTGTACGAGTGCCTTGGTCCATGTTTATCCACAACTCCTTGAGGTAGAAAATAACTTTTGTTAAGTGTGTGACTGACAGAGACTACAGTGAATTTCATAAATGTGAGAAAGGTCTGTTCTGAGAGTGGTGAAGTCTGAAGTAGATGGGCTTTAGACAGCGATGCAGCGTGTTGATCAGTTCCGTGCAGTAGCACTTTCCTCAGCTGTTGATTTTGTTTTACCTTGAGTCTTGTGTGGCTCAGTGGGTCTGTGTTCATTCTCTGTGGGGACTGGAGGCAGAGAAGGGTTGTGTAAAATATCATCAAAATCTGCTTTACTGGAATTGCTAGATAATTTCTTTGCTCTGTTAAGAAATGTTGTTTTCTTTTATTTAAATACAAGGCAGCCCTTCTTTCTAAGCGTTTCCCTCCCATCCCGAGCAGATTTGTTAAACTGATCTCAGTGTCTCAGTTGGTAAAACGGGTAATGCCCCTTTTCATAGCACTCAGGCCCTTTTGTCTTAATGAATGTGTATTTTAGATTGGACATGAGGAAAATTTTCATCAGGAAAAGATGGAAGTTGTCAAGCAAGGTGGCCCAGGGTTGAGTCACCATGCCTGAAAGTGTTTTAATTGGTGTAGATGTGGTGTTTGGGGACATGGTGGACTTGACAGTGTTAATGATTGGACTTGATGATCTTGAAGGTCTTTTCCATCCTAAATTACTCTTGTGACTGTATTCTAGGGGTGATGATTTAGGATAGAAACCTCAGAGAATTCTGATAAAACTGTTCTTACTAATTCTTCCTTACAAGAAGAGCACTGAAATTGAGACGAATGTAGTAATATAATGATGTACTAAAGATTGCAGTGTGGGTCTAGAAGCAGACTACTGGTGTGCTGCTGTCTCCAGTAAAATAACTTGTTGCTTAATGCCTTCAGCAAGGAAGATTAAGTGCAGATACCATGCATTATGTTCAGAGCAAGGACAAGGCTACTTGTACGGGTTTCACTGCTTGCCTTCTGCTCCTGAAAGCATGAAATGGTTCTGATGATGGGGTTTAAAAATGAAGGCATTCTGTAAGACTTGAGTGCTGTAGCACTGTCAGTGGAGAGAATTAGTTGGTTTTGTGTTTTACCCCCTTATATTGTAGAGCATGAATGATTGGGTTGATGCTCCTCTAACTCCATAAAGTGAGAGATGACAAATCAAACCAGGCTAGGAATAGTTTGGAAGCAGCCAGCATGGAGATAATTGGTTCACAAAATAATTTCTTGGCCCTGACTGTTGCTCTGGAACTGATGCTCAGTTTCCTTAGCTAGTACTTAAGCTTGATTTATGGCTCCTTACTATGATTTTATGGAGCTGAAAATAACATTTTGTGCTTAGTGCATGGTTATAGCCTGATTTTCTTCCCTCCTTGCCCTTCCCACTAAGTTGGCAGCTCGGTGTTCTGAAAGTTGCTAAAGGGGAGCACAACGAACCGAACAGAGCCAAGGGATCTTGATTAAATATTTTGGGGTTTAAAAAACAGAAAAAACCTTCAGGTGCCTGTTCTGAAGAAAAGGTAACATTTGCTCTAGCATTGGATGTGGAGAGATACTTTTACTGAGGCTTTTCCTTCAGAAAGGCCTGTAAAACTTTCTTGAGGAGAAAGAAATTGCTGTTAGTTCCTGATTCTCACTTAGCTGCTCAGTAGGTCTGATTCTTGCCCGTTTGTTAGTCATATTTTAGGGAGTCTTGTGAGTAAGAGGCTTGGGCTTTGACTGCTCATAAACTTGATCATTGAATGCAGCGTAGGGTTGGGTCACCTGGAACTGAATTTCCATCTTGTCGTAGCCAAGAAATAGATTCTTTTTACCATGTGATTTTTCTTTTTCCACAATGCTTAGTAGGACCTCTTAGAAGTTGTTATTATTAAGATGTAGGCCTTCCTCCTAAAAATGACTTAGTAATTATTAGTAGTAAACGTGTAATAATGTACCTGTTACTCTGTTTTCTTTCCTAAACAGTTGTGGACATCGGATACCCAAGGAGATGAAGCCGAAGCAGGAGAAGGAGGGGAGAATTAACCAGCCTTCCAACTTCCATCTGCCTCATTCTGAAATTTAAACAGTAGACCATTTGTCATCCATGCTGTCCCACAAATAGTTTTTGTTTACGATTTGACAGGTTTATGTTACTTCTATTTGGATTTCTATATTTCCCATGTGGTTTTGTTTAATATTAGGGGAATAGAGCCAGTTAACATTTGGGGAATTTATCTGTTTTCATCTGAGGTGGCCAATATAGGGTTGTGAAATTTTTATACAAGTTTTACATGTTTGGCATAGTACTTTTGGTACATTGTGGCTTCCCACAAGGCCAGTGTTAAAACAGCTTTCTATGTCAGGCAAAGATGACTTGCTTGCATATTGGTCTGTCACGATGGAAAAAAAGGGATAATCAATGTTGCAGCCACAGGTGTAGTTAGTCTGAATATCCGAGCTGGAGCACACATGGCTGCGAAGAAACTGATGTCCCATAGATATTGCATGTCAGGCGAACATGTGACATCTGTGGAATATTCCAATCAAGTGTACATCTCTGATTGCAGCTGAAGTGTTCCTTAAGGCAGTTTGATAACCCAGTCAGCTTTCTCTAGAGAAGGACAGAGAAACGGTTCACATTCCATTATTTGTAAAGTTACCTGCTGTTGCTTTCATTATTTTTGCTACACATTTTATTTGTATTTAAATGGTTTAAGCAACCTAAGAACAAATGTACAAGTAAAGATGCAGTAAAAAATGAATTGCTTGATATTCATAATGACACTGTATATCGAGCACAGCAGTAAAACGAAACCCATGTATTTAACTTTTTTAGGTTTTTTGCTTTCGTGATTTTTTTTTTTGATACTTGCCTAACATGCATGTGCTGTAAAAATAGTTAACAGGGAAATAACTTGAGATGATGGCTAGCTTTGTTTAATGTCTTATGAAATTTTCATGAACAATCCAAGCATAACTGTTCAGAACATGTGTATTAAGTTGATGTAAGTGGAATAAAAGTTTTATGAATGGACTTTTCAACTACCTTTGGTGTAGATTTCATGTCATCTGTCTTCCCACACCTTTTAGAGGAATGGCAGTTCAATATGAAAGTGTATTTCTATTATGGAAATTTTTAATACACATTTAGGCGTGCAGTTCATTTTAGGGAAGTTGAGATTGAATACCCCATGCCTGATTTTAGGATTGCTTTAATTGATTAGTTTACAACTTTCAGGTGCCTGAGTTTTCTGACTGTTCCTGACTGGAACTCTGGAGGTACCTTAACATAGATGATCTCCAGATTGACAGCAGAAGGCATAAAAACTTCTTTAAGACCTTTTGGAATAGTTCTGTTTATATGGAAAACCCTCACTTGCTGCTCCATATTGTCCCGAGGTTTCAGACACTAAGGATCCGTTTGTGGAGAAGCCCAGAGGGATGAAGCAATGATGCTCCTAACATTTCCCCATCCCCAGGGAGGTGCACAGCCATGATATTCAGAGTAATTACAGCATTTGTGGATACTTGGTGTGAAACTGAAATAGTTACAGGGAAATTGAGATTGATTTTCAAACGTATCGGTTTCAAGTACTGAGGATCTTGGAAAGTAGTTGAATTGCACTAAAATCTTAATGTTATACTTATGTAGTCAACATGGGGGAAGCTTGAGTGGCTTTTTCTTGATTGAGCTGCACCTGTAAGCACAGTGTAAGTATTTTTAGTTTTATGTACTCGGGTGAAATTACCAGGTTAATCTTGATTCCCAGAGAAAACAGTTGAACCACCTCACTGAACGTCAACGCAGTGGCCTTACCCATTTGTGCATGGAATTGACTTTAGCAAGGTACAGATCTTACTTTTACAAATTAGGTATTTTGGTGTTAAAAAAAAAAAAAGTTTGCATCATTGCATTTGGATCATGATGTTCCATTTCCCAAAGCATCTGTGCCCTTTATTCTGGCATTTAAGGATCGAGATTGGTAGAAAAGTTGGTTAGGATAATTTTACATCTTTATAGAAGTATTTAGGGACATAGTCACCATCCCTAGAATTAGAAGGTGATAATCTGTTACAGTACATAAGAAAAATTAGAATCTTATTAAGAACAGGAAAAAGGAAAGTGGATGGAGGGCAGAGGTTAACAAGGTTTTTTGAGGAGAGCTTGGTACATCTCCACCATTGAAAAAGTAATGATTTTTTTAATACATGAAAGCACTTATCAAAAGGAAAAAGCAGTAATATACTTACAAAACAACTACATTCCAGACTGGAAGCAAGTTGACAGACCATGACTTAAAAAATTCCAGTGGGGATATTTGATCCACTTAAAGAAAGAACTGCAGCTCTGTAGCATATGTGAGTTCTGTCTTAGAGACACTTGAATGAAGATGTTGTCTGCTTCCCTTACTGTAAGAAAGTTTTGAGTAGTAGGGTTCTGTGAAGTAATTCCATGTGCCTGGAAAAATCAAGGTGTTCCTGAAAATTAGGAAGAACATATAATCGAGCAAGTGAAGCACAACAGAAGAAATATTTTACTCTTGTGCCTTAAAGCACAAAATACCAGAGGTATCGAACGTCAACGCAGAATGGTGTGGTGGGTTTTGTTTAAGAAAGCCTTCCCTGATCTTTTAAAGCAGCTGATCTTTTAAATTCCACAGAAGGTTCGCACGGAGTCTTCGCTTGCCCCCATTCTTCCACTCCAGTGATGTACAATGTGTGATGATGAAAAACGTCCCGTATTGAGTGATCAGCCCTCTCTTACCACAAACGTGCTTTCACATCTTTTGGCTCTGTGTTCTGCCTCTGGAGCCCCTGGAGTGTGGCAGTGCTGCCTCCTGCTTTGCTGAGCAGAAAATGCTAAATCAGCTCAGCCAGATCCCGGCAGGCTGGTATTCCCTGATTCCAGACAGAGGACAAGAAGGAAGGACAGCCCTTTGGATAGGAAAATTTGCTGAAAGTCAAGATGTAGCCACTTTTCCCAACTCTCTTGGGATTTTTTTTTAAATTTTTTTTTAACGGTAAGTAGTTTTATTTTCTTCCAAAGCAGAGTTAAAATTTGTCAAAAGATAGGGAATTTCAGTCTTTCTGAAAGTGATTACTCAAAATACCTTTAAACAGGGGAATTTGTTTGCCTCTGGTATGGTTTTAAGGTGCCTCAAAACTCATTTTAAACAATTACCTAAACCTATTAAGTTAGGTTAGGTTATTACCTAACCAATTATCTAAACCTTTGAGCTGTTTTCAGAGGCCTTGCATTAATCCTACGAGTTTCACTGAAAATAAGTTTTTGCCTACCCAACCCTTTGAAAAACTGACATTGCCTGTTAGCTGTAGTAGCAGGAGCTTCTAGTTGTGATGAGTGAGACCCAAGCAGGTTTTTCAGCTCTCGGGGCTACAAATTCTACAGTAAAGGTTAGTTATTTGTTTCTTCCTCTGTTACACAATCATTTGTCCTAAGGATTTTTCTCCTTTATTTCCTGTCTTGTAGCTGGGTTTGAAATAACAACAAAAAAACATTTTAAACCTACCCAAGTGCTTAAGTGTCATAATAACTACTTGATCCTTGGAAAAAAATCAGAAATATTCATAATGAGATGCAACTCCAATATGAATCCAGATAATTAAGCTCAATTCTGTGTTCTTTACATTGTGCTCTGCTGTCTCCAAACTGCTTTGAGAGATGAGGACAGAAAAGTGCTCTGAAGACTTTTCTGTCCTGTGTAATTCAGTTTCCAGCTAAAAGCAGAAAAGCTGAGGCAGCTCTCCAGGTTTAGTCTCGGGGTTGGTGAGATTTTCCTGGAGTCAGCACTTGACATTATCACCAATTCTTGGGGCTGAGGTGTAGCTGCAATAGATACAAAGCACTTCCATCTTCCCCTGCGTGCTTGAAAGAAAACAAACTGTCCTAGAGGTGTGGATTTGCTTCCCAGGTGAGCAGGGGAGGCCCTCCAGCATCCCACCAGCACTGGCTGGAGTGGGAGAACTCTGGGTCCTGCGGTGAGGCTCTATCTGGGCATCCCTTTTCTCCACCATTTAGGAGAGGGATGCAGCTGCTGCTGTTCCTGTAGCTAACCAGGGGTATTTTAGATATCTTTGGAGAACTTTCTGGTAGAGTTGTTCTGCAGATTTATTTTTTTTCCCCCCCAGAAACCTTTTAAGGTTGCTCAAATGGTTGTTTTGCCCTCTTGGCAAAGCCTCCAGATGTTACCAGACTGTAGTGGCTGAAAGCAGACTTGAAGGAAGCTGAAACAGGGCCCCCCTAACTCAGCTTCTTGATGCAGATCTGGAATGCTCTCATTCATTGCAGACCCATTTCTTTATGTGACCCCTGACTGGGAGGAAGAGGGCAAAAAGAAAAGGTTTAAAGGACAGAACTTAGAATAAATATATCATGCCCTGCATTGCATGTCTGAGGTTTGTCTTGAAGAGGGATTGGAAAATAGCATTATCAACTATAGACTACCTTTTTGTTGTTATTGTTGTTGTTCTTTTTCTTGTTTTGGATGAGTGTGTTTTATGGTGGTTTCTTTCTTACTACAGATGTGCTTCTCTGAAGCAAATTATTTTTGTTGACCAAACATTTCTTGCCTGGCAGGAAACATTGGTTTGAGTGGGAGATATTTCTCCTTTACTGTTTGTTTGCTTTATGGTCTTTCTTCTCCTTGCTTTTAATCCTGGTCCCTTGTATAAACTGTACTGCAGTGCTTTAAAGTTGGAGCATTTCACCAGGAAGCAACATATTTTGGTGAGTAAAGTGGTATCTGTGTATTGGAAGCATCCACTGGCAGTGCCATTGGATGTGGCTGAGCATGCCAGCCACATAAAATCTGAATATCATACACCTGAGCTGCCACCCCAGGTGACCTCTAGGACAGGACACATCAGCTTCTCAGTGTGTAAATTTTGCAAAGCCAAGTCCCCGCTGCTGAATTTTTTAGGTCTCTTAAAGAGGAAAGAATTGCATAAATCAAGGTAAAATATCTTTACTCTTCGATTAATGTAAAATTTAATTCCATTAGGGTTTTTTTAGATGTAAACTTGATAATTTTATTTATGTTTCAAAAGTAACACTTGGAAATGTTTTCCTCTGCTGCTGCTGCTTTCTGCTGCTGTACAGCCACACATGGAGGTGAGAGGAAGACTGATGCCCAACCTTTGTGCCACAGAGCCAAGTGCTTGCCCATTGCACTGAGTGTTTTTTAAGAGGCTCATTGCAGTTTAACCTTCTGGGACAGGGTATTTAAGCTGTTTTTCTGCTAATGCTAAGCCATTTAGCATGTCTAATTCCACTCCTACTGCCAAAACAAACTGGAGAACCCTTCTAGGTCAGTGAGGTTGTCTCTGGATTGCCAGCAAGTGGCATTTAGTGAGTGAGAATTTTTTCTGACCAAAAAAAAAAAAAAATTGGTCCTGGGGTGACCAAAGGGGATTCCAGTAAGCTTTGTAAAGAAAACACTGAGCTCCAGCAAAGCATCTTTGTGTGCTTTGAGACCTGGCAGTTTTTCTTTTTGTGGCTTGACAGCTCCATCCGAGGTAGAGGAAGGTTAACTCCCCAGTGCTTACAGCTGAGCTGTCACCCGGGCTAAGGGATGTGTGACTCCACTGATGCCACGTGTGGAGGAGCAGTGAGCACGGAGGGGTGGCAGGCTCTTGCACTGGAGCAGAAAATTACAGCAGCAGAGTTCCTGGCCCGTGTGGGTCCATTGCCTAAGGCTGGGCAACATCAGCAACCCAAGTTGCTCCTCCAAGATGAAGCAGGTTGATGGTCCTTCTGCAAGTCCAGCATAACTTGATCTGCCAAGGCAAAAGGATGGATTCTGCTTCCTGCTCCCTATCAGGAGTATTAAAAGAAGTCAAACGTTTGCACAGCAAATTTTGTAGACTATTCCATCTTTTCCCAGTCTGTTTTTGTTATGCTTGAAATTCATTGTGTGCTTTAGCCCCAACAAAACAGCAGGTTGCACAGCTGGGCTATAGAAACAGTTTAAGTTTTAGGGAAGGTAAGTCTGTGATGTTAAGTATTCTGAAAGATAAATAGTTCTTTTCCAAAGAATGCAAACAGGCAATTTGGTGAGGTGAGCAGAGAAATGCTGATGGCAAGACTAAAACAAAAGGAAGTAAGAGGACTTGCTGAGAGAGATAGGGAAGTGAGGCAGCAAAAATTCAACCTCAAAGCACACAAGAGATTGCACAACCCGACTTGCGAGCCAGCCCTCAGAGCTGGGACCATTCAAGGAGCACACACAGTGGGACCCTCCACGTTGTAGGGCTGGGAGGTGTTTCACAAGCTGCTCACACCTGGACTTGGTTGATACATGAGAATTTTTAGACAGAAAGCGACCAAGAAAAATGGTCTGGACTTAATGCAAAGTGGGATCAGGTTCATTAAAGGTGAGCTTCAGAAGCAAGGTTAGATTTGTATCTTTTTTTTTTTCCTTTATCCCCACCTTTTTCTAAATTAAGAATTTATATGTTAAGCATATATCAGGCCTGTGTTGCTGACAAAACTGATGAGATGTTGATGAAAATCTGGCTTTCGTTGTACTGCTATCCACACTTAGAAATTTAGGCCACAATTAATTAAGGTCCATGGGGAACCAGTGAAATTACATCATCACTGGAATGAAGATTCCAAATGCTGCAGAGATAAGAGTTTTAAAGGGAGTGCCTAATCAATTTGGAGTTTCCTTAGCTAAAAAACCTGCCAGTGCCTGGTGAGTGCTGGGGCATGTCATCACAAACTCAACAGGTTCTCCTTTTCCATTACTGCAGGAGCTCAAAATTATTATCCTGAGGGGTTGGTCAGCTTGGGGAGTTCTGCTTCAGTGATGGTTTCAGTGGTACAATACATAGCAGGAACAATTCTTCCCTACTCTGGAAGCAGAGGTATATACAAGGCCCAAGGTTTTGAATAAGCTTGCAAAGCTTATCCATGAAATGTTATGTGTTAAAATGAAAATTGGATTTGACATTCCCAGTTGCAGCCTGCTCAAACCAGGGACAGTCTCTGGCCATCATGTGGGAGCTGCCTGCCTGCTGCCCTCCCAGCTGCCTTCCCTGGCTCCTGCTGCCAGGAACAACTGCCCTGGCACACAAACTCTACCTAAGGAAGCCCTTGGGCTTCTCAGTGTTCAGCAGATTGGGAGAGAGGTGTGGGGTTAAGAAACCACACCTGGTGATGGATTTTCAAGAGGGGGAATGAAATACTTCTAATGGTTGGGGTGCAGTGGAAAGTCTTCCTACGGTGGGATAAACATCATAATAGCAGGGAGGAAAAAAATCTCCAAAGTCCCTTGTTAAATATTTTTGTAATACCTCGTGTTCTAAAGCCATGGCAATGTAAAGGATGGATCCAGGATGCTTTCTAGTCAAACTGCACTTAATTAGGGAAGCCCCTGGAAGTCAGATGAAAAGCTCAAATGGATGCCTGGATGGCCATTTGGTGGTGACAGAAAATGTCTGTGTGGAGGGGAGGAGTGGCTTGCAATGATCACCGGTCTGTGATGAGTTCACAGCCTCCCGAGCTGTGCCTCAAACCTCCAAAGAGCCACACGGATTCATGAGTCACCTTCTCCTTTATCCTACTAATACCTTGGGATTGTTAACAAAGGAAAGACAAAAAGAAGTTGCTGGGCTGGTTTTAGCCTAGTAGTTGATTTAAAAAGAAACCTTACTGTAAAAACTTTAGATTAAAAAAATGTCCGGGTTTTCTATCTCTGAATTTCAATATTTTTCTTTTTTTTTTCTCTTTTCTTTATCAAATGCATGAAAGAAGGTGGCCAATTACTGAATTATCTGTTCACTGGTAATTCTGTTCACGTGTAATTTTGTTGCAAAAAGATGAGGAATCTTCTTCCCCAGAGAAGTTCAGGTGCTCATTTTCTTGGTTCTTCTCCTTAAGTTGCGCTGCTTCCTTGTCTCCGTGAGCACCTGGAGTGGGTGATGTGGGTGTTGAGCCCCTGCTGCTGACCACAGGAGAGCTCCACGGGCTGCATTCCCAGCTGTGCCTCACTCACTTCTCTGAAACACAGAGCAAATTCCAGCGAAGCCATGAAGTTCCCCTGCCAGGGGCCAGCACGGCGGATGCCCGAGGCAGTTTTGCAGATTAGCCCTTAATGCATTATGGTCATTATGGTTTGGGACATGAACATCCTGTCCGAGGCTGACAGTGTGAATGAGAAGTCAGCCAGGAGAAGGAAGAGCCAGTCCTGAGCCCTCAGGAGAGCATAAGTGCATGGCCATGGCTGTCATCCCTGATGCAGCATTCCAGACTGGTCCCCCAGGAATTCTGTTTGGTTGTAGTGACACCGTGACCAATCTCCGTCCCCTGCCTGTCAGCTCCTCCTCCGCTGGGGAAGGCACGGGAGGGATAACCCTGGATGGGTTTCCTGCAGTGAAATTTCCTCCCGTGCTGACTGCAGGTGACACAAGAAGGCAGCCAGAGACAGGGGCCAGCTCGGTGCTGCGCTCACGCCAGCCCCCACTGGCACTGTCTGTGCTTTGTGGGATGGTAAAAAGGAAATTACATTCTCTTGGAATGATGATGAGGAGGCCTAAGATCTTCTCTGCCCTTAAAAGCTGTCCTTAAAGGTCACACCTGAAACGTTGGCAGAGAAATTCAAGGTGGCCGATTGCCCTGCTCCTCTCCTATTCCCTGGCCAAAGAATGGAATTCAGTCTGCAGGGCTGCCAGGTTTGACTTAAGCTCATGTAAGAGATCTTTTAGTTGAAATGTTCAATTAAAGCATTTAATATTCAAATGAGGAACTTCAAGATGTAATTAGAACCTTATGCAAAGTCACAGATACTTTTGAGGGTGTGTAAGCTGAATTTGGAACAGACTCCATGTCACATATGGAGCAAAAGCTACCTCACACTCTCCCTAGCAAGGTTCCTGGAACAAACTAAAGAATCCTTCATGATGAAATAAAATATCCAGGAGAGATGAGCCAGATTTTCTTCTCTTGATTCAAGAAATGTCTGTTACACTCTGATGATACATTTTTCTTTTACTTGCAAGTCCTGCAGCATTGACTCTGATACTGGCTTTTTGGGGCAAAATCCTCTTTAATTATGTCCTTTCTATCATGTGGCATGTTCTAAGTCTTCCAGTTGTGTCATAGACTGAAACCCCATCTGACAATAAAACACAAAAACCTCTAAAATAACAAATCAAGAAGTTATCAGACTCTCTAATGCCATTTCAGTGGCGTGTTACAGCAAGAAATAACAATCCACGTTTCAAAAAAATGAAATGTTGCTCATGCTGTTGCTGAAAGACCAAGTATTTTTGTACTTCCTTACGAGCTACTGTTGAAAGTATTTGACACCCACCTTCAGCTGCCTCTCTGAGGAGAGCCTGAGGATGCTGTGCAGAGGTCTGACTATTCTGTAGCTGAGGAAGCAGCACTGAGAGAAAGGTGTGTTGTTTCTCAGAATTCTCAGAAGATGCAGAATTAACTGAGAGAAGAGGAAAACCTCTCAAGAAATGCTTCTGCTGTTGATAATTGTAGCAAATTATGTGCTGGGCTCTACAGGGAATAGCAAACATGTGCCCTGGGGACTTATGCTCTCAGCTGTTGCTCAGTGCATCTGCAGAATTCCTCCAGAGGCTGAACACGATGCTGAAGTTCATTTCTCTGTCCTAACTGCCTGACAGCTCCATCTGCTGTGTGTAACCTCAGTGGAGAAATGTCCAGACCTATGTACTAGAGCCTTGGTGCTTGCAAATGAGAACTGTTGGCAGTTCAAACTGAAACTTCATTTTCTGTATTCAGTAATGAATTCTAGCCCTTGTGGTAGAGCAGCAACATGTTTTCTGTCCAGAACACCCAAAATCTTTCCTTTTGCCTTGCTTATGGGACAGCATTTTTATCTGTCTCATGACAGCAAGTGTCTGGTGTGGTGGGTCATGGACTACGAAGATGTCAGGTTCCACATTTCAACGCCACATCCAACCTAACGAAGCAGTTTTGAGCCCAAAGGCCCCCAGACAGTATTCCTCAGCATCCATAGAAGGAGGCCCTGGTGCTGAACTGTAAAGCTTGTAACCTTTGGACTTGGTACTGCAGATGGAGAAGGCAGAGCAGGAATGTCCCCTCCACCTGTCTCCAGGAGCAGGGTAGTGGTAATCCCTGCTCTAAAGCCAGCAGAAAAGAATGGGTGCCTCTATACAAGGGTGAGTGATGCTGTGTGCAGCAGGCACGGGGATCTCTGGAGGTGCCCTTCCCTCCTGTGACGGGCCAGTGAAGCCACATTTTTGATGGCTGATGTCAGAGGAGCTGCCCCTCTGCATCTTGCTGGTGGTGGCTGCTGTGTTGAGTGTGTGCAGCCTTGTCCCCTGTCCTTTCCCCCCTCACCGGAGCCGGGCTCCGTGTGTTTAAAGGTCCCTGTGCCGGGAGCAGACAGCAGCTCAAGGAAAAGGGAGATTCTTAACTCTTTTGTTTTCACTACAAATTCCCTGGCTTCCAAGCAGTGGGGAAATGAACATCAGCAAAATCCTCCAGGTTTCTTCCAATTCTGCGTTTGTGTGGCTGAAGCAGAAGGGCAGCAGAGCCACCCCTCGACAGGGTTGGTGCCTGCAGTGACCCTTGTGCCTACAGACACCCCAGGGCCTCAAGAAGCTGTTTCTTGCCAAAATCATCATCTCTAGACAAACAGAGGAGCTGTGCAGACAATAAACCTTTGATTCAACCTGTCACACGTGCAAATCCAAATGCTGCTGGAAGTATTCGAGCAGAAAAAGCACTTGGGAAACTGCAAATGGGACCTCGACACATTTTTCTTATAAATTCAAAGCTTTCTGCAGCATGCTGGTGCTACCTGCATGGAGTGGTGCTTGCCAGGACGCTGTGCCCTGCCAAGTGAAGGAAAGGAGCCCCTGTTGTCCCACACAGCCCCCAGGCAGGCGGAGGGAGAGGGAGCAGAGCCCAGCCCCGGGCAGGGAATCGGCTGCTTCTGAAATCAGCACCAGCCCGGCTGCTGTCTCTCAGAGAAACTGCATTGGAAGCTCAACCAGGCAGAAAGCACGTGCTGCAAAGGAGAGTAAAATCGTCACAGCAAAAGTTGAACTTTACCAGGGGTGAGATTTACAGCCCTGCTGTATTTTCTATGGTGAGGTCCCTGACTGCAAGGGCGTGAGGCACAGCATCAGCACCAGAACTGGGGACCACCCTTTGTGATCAGAGCCCATTAGGGAACGCAGCTTCCCTGCAGAGCCTGATCCTGCGAAGAGCCACGTGCAGTACTCGGCTGCTCCATCCCGTGGAGCAAAGCCGAATTTTGTGTGAGCATTTATGATCTAAACCAGACTGATTCATCCATGAGCCACTCCTGCGTGAAGCAGAGGTCACTCCCTGCACACACTCTGCTCCTGTGTAAGGTATAAATCAAGGCTAAAAGTGTTTACTTTTTTTTTTTTCTATTCCTGAAAAGAAACTAGGTTAGGCAATAAAAAAGCACTTTGCTTCATCATTTTTTTTCCCCAAAAGGGAAGAGGAAGGTGAACTTTCTGTTTATAAACAATACATATGAAGGGTTTTTGTAAGAGTTTATCTCATCCTCATGTTGTGTTGTTACTTAATGAAAACAACACGCCGGTGAGATCTCTTAACATTTGCTGCAGGATTATGATTCTGGGGGCATGCTGCAGCAACCAGGATGAGCTGGAGACAGAAGCCATGGAAAATCTGTAGGGAAACAATCCGTACATTTTATCAGAACGAGTTTAGATCATAAATGTTTGGCACAGCATCTCTTGGTGCGTTTTCACTTGATAATCTCTCTATGACACATAGCCATGATCCTGGGTGAATAAACTGAATTTTACAGTGTTTGCCATCTCCTACCAGCTCAGTTGCAGAAAGGGGATGGGAAAGGGAGAGTGGGGGTTTAATTTGGTTTCCACTGCCCTTCAAAACAGTTCACCCACTGCACTGAAGTGCCCAAACTCCAGCACCTCTTCCAGAAACAACACAGGATTGTTCCCACCTGCCCTCATCAAAAAACAAAACTCTGGCATTGCCTGTAAGTGAGGGGGTTGCTGCCTGTCAAGATGAACCATGGTAACTGAAAAGAAGGTAGTCTCGAGGGGTTCTTAATATTCCTAAATTCCTGAAGTACATGTGCAGTAAGATAAAAAAAGCCTAATTCATTTTGCATTTGAATAAGTCCTTTGGTGAAGAACTTAATTTCACGATCAAGAAGACCGGGATCAGCTGCTGAATCAATGTCAGTATGGCAAAAATTCAGTGGCACCTCTCACCTGAGAGCGAGACAGGCTGAGAAATTGCCTTTGAAAACACGCTGCTGGAGGGAAAGGTACAATCCAGACGTTGTTTTTCTTGCATTATAAACATGATGATATAACAGCTTCAGCAGTTGATGTTAGGGCTGCAGCTGCTTGGCAGAGGCTGTGCTGAGCCGCTGCGACCTTGGGCAAGAGCCGCTGTCCTGAACAGTACCTGTGGGAGGCACCCCCAGGAGGGGCCACATCTCCCGCCCAGCTGTTTGCACGGCAGAAGAGAATGTCCCAGCTCCTGCAGCCCCTCCGCTCCCCTCCCCAGCTGTCAGCCACCAGAGGTCCTGCGAGACTGCGGTGGATGCTGAGGCTGTGGCAGAGGCCCCGGGGGGCTGCCACAGAGCACTCCTTCAGCAGCAGTTGTCCTCCCACGCTGAGGCTGCTGAAATGGACACGCTCCTGCTGGAGTTAAATCCCGGCGCTTTTGGGTGTTGGCAATAATTGACACTGCTGAAAAGGAGACCATGAGATCATCTGAAGTTGTCTTTTGTGACAGTTTCAAACTACACTGTCTGGGATGTGATGAATACTGCTCACAAAGACTCTGGCGACCACCCAGGAGTTAATATGATTAAGATCATTTATTCCTTTTGTAATTCTAAGAAAGCTTTCAGGTTCATCAAGTGAGTGGCTTCTGTTCCTTTTATCCCGAGATCGGTACACCTACTAGAGCTTGCTGTGTGTCACTTTGGCAAAACACATTTTCTGAGCCTTATTTACATGAAAAAAAATCCAGATTATTATAAACATTTCTATTCACATCAAAAGCATTTTTATTTTGCAAGCATTTCTTTGTTATTTCCTTCGCTACTGAATCACAGCTGCTGAGAGGGATGCTGGAATGTTGCTCAGCCTTCCTACCCACCGCTGCTGAACCAGTGGGCTTTCCATTCCTGCACAGGGATGTCAGGTCCACCACCGGTGGCCCAGGGACATGTGCACGCTCAGAATAACCTCTGGACCATCTGAGCTGAAAGCTTCAGCCCCAGGAGGGTCAGGAAGAGCTGCAGGATCCAATGTTCCAGAATTGTGCTGCCAGGTGTGACCATCCCTCCTGCCCTGCCATGAGCATCGATGACCAGAGGTGAGAGACAGACACAAAAGTCTCGGTGGGGAGCCAGGAGAAGGAGCAAGTGCCTAAAGCACCCAGCCCCTGCTGAACCACAGCTCCTGGGTCTGCTGGGCACTGATGCAGCTGGGCAGGGGCAGCAGGAGAGGGGTTGCTGGCGGGCGATGCCAATCCGAGCAGGCCTTGGGAGACACACGGCTGTGCTGCTGGGACACAGCCTGGCCTGATAGCTGTGGAAAAACAGAGGAGGCCAGAAACTGCTTTTCAAGGTGAGAACCAGCTCTGGTTGACCCCTGGGAAGAACATGGTAATGTGGCTGCTGGGCCTCGCCTGCAGAGCTGAGCTGCAGCGAAGCAGGACACGGCCGTGGCACACAGGTACAGCTGCCACTGCACGACAGCAGGGTGGCATCTGGCCTTGGGGGACTCCACGGTTCACTCCGGGGTATCATTTGGGCCCCTTTCCCTTTTTCTGCCCATAGCATACTTGTTCACGGTTGTCTCTGCGAAGACCTGCAGTCAGTCACACGAGATGTTACATAAACCAGTTACTAATTTCTTCAGCGACTGAAATACCAGCCGGCCCCCGGAATGGCTCAGCTAAAGAAGCAAACCTGGCGGGGGTGAGAGGTGGGGACAAGAAACCCCCCGCAAGCCCAGCAGAGCGTGGGATGCAGGCAGCAGTGGCATCTGAGCTGAGAGCAGGGTTTGCACCTGCCCAGCAGAAGGAAAAATTAACCTGCCCAGCATGTTTTCAGCACAGCTGTGAGTCTGCACGCACGGGGCAGCTGGGTCGATGCCAAGCTCCCTGCACCAGTGCACCGCTCTCCTCCCCCCTGCCCAGAAAGGTTCTTTGGTTCTCACTGCAGTGACCACATAAACTTCTCAGTCCTTCAGATCCAAGCAAGGTAAGCAGGCTGCAACCTGCCTGGGCAGAGGTGATGCCACCTCCTGCCCCTGGGGAGGAACAGCCACAGGCACCAGCACGAGCTGGGGTCAGAGGGCTGAGAAGCACAGGGGTGCTCATAGCAGCCTTCTGCACGCCTTCATTCTTTCTTTCTTAAGTAATTTGTTTTATAAAAGCATTAGTTTCTCAGACAATGCCCTCAACAGTTTGATATTGCTGTGCACTGCAGTGCTGCTCCCAGTGAGCTTGGGGTGTCGGCGTGGTGGGGCCTCGGAGCTGGGAAATCCAGCCTGGACCTGTGCAGGTGAAAGAAACCAGACTGGGGGCACTGGGGGTGCAGGACGGCGAGGCCTCAGCAACCCAGAGCAGCTGAGCTAAAGTCTTTTGGATGCTGTACCTCACTGCTGGAGGCCAGCCCCTCATGCTTGGAGCCTCGTGCTGTCCTCATCCCTGCCAGGTTTGTGCATGGTCTCAGTAGTAGGATGGGGAAGTCTTGCCAGGGGTCCCATCCAACCCACATAGCCCCATGACAGCCTGCCAAGGGGTTCTCCTGGGTGTCTGCAGTGTCAGAGACTGGCTAATAACTGAGCAGTCATACAAGCTAATTACAGGGTTACTTTTGCCCACTACAATAAAGTGTTACCTCATAATTAAAAATAAAGAGAATGGCAATCCTAATTATTAGGCTTTCATTAGCCTGACAGAGGCATTTATGGCACTGCAAGGACTGTTCTTGTGACCTGCTCTCAGTCCCCACCCGCTCCTGCCCATGACACTCCTGGGGAAGCCCAGAGCAATTTCTCCCACTGAAAGCAGAGGGTGAGTAATGCATCTGCACGTAGACCTCACCAAATGCCTCACAGATTGGAGGATCAAGAGGAACCTGCCCCTGAGCATCCCTCAAACTTCAATACCTGCTGCAATCCGACCTGCAGCCTGCTACTGACACTCGATCGTGGGCCACCTTAGCAGCTCATGCATTGCTGTTTTAATAAAACCATAAATTACCCCATGTTTCACATCCACACGGAAAATAATCATAGCGTGGTGTGTCTTTGTGCTTAAAATACTGCAGCAAATACACGGTGTTCTTTGCAGCTTTCCCAAGCAGCCTGACCCCCGGCGTGCTAGGGAAGGAAGAGCTTCCACACAGAGTGTGGGGCTGTCTCAGGCTGCCTCTGCCAAAATGCCAGGTACAGCAACTTCTCTGGAAGTAGGAGGGCTTACAAGCCTAGCAGCTGTAAGTCTTGCTCCCACTAATAATGAAGTGACAAAATACTGTGTTAAGAAAAAGTCAGCACTTTGGCGCTGTTTGTAAGGCAGCACAGAAGAGATATCAGGTTATTCCAATTCAGCAAATGCCGAGCTCACATTAGGATGCTCCCATCACAGGAAAGACACAAGGTCTGCCTCTGCCTTTGCCTTGCAAGATACGACTCTAGCCAAAGACTTGAAGGCTTCAGATGTAAGCTGTGAGCTGAGGGAGTGCTACTGCAGTCAGAGCTCAGGGTGTAAAGGACAAAAATTCGTCTCTCAGAGGCCTCTCGGTCTGGGCAGACAGTGGATTTTCCCATATTCATTAATGAGCCTCTTCAGGTGTGCATGCAGGTCCCGTTCACCCAAGCAGGCAGCACTTCCCACCAGCAATGCCTTCCATTTCAACTGGACAAAACACTCCAGAGCTCCCTGCTGAGGAGAAGCGTATCCCAGCCTTCAGTCTGTAGCAAAGTGAATCTGGTACCATCTCAACTGGGGCCAGACCTGCAGAGGCAACTCTGCTTTCTGGGAGCTGAGGTTAGGGGAGCCCCATGGTTTTGCACTGCAGCCAAGCAGCTCTGGGCTCTGTTTGCCACATGGCACTGAAATCAACCAAGCAAATGGGAAGCAGCATTACCTTTGCCACTGTGCAGGTTGGAATGCTGAAAAAGAGGAATCGAAGTGATGAAGAGTAAATGTCTGAGAACCAGGGAGAACTGAGATAAGGTATGTTCCCACGGCAGCCCTGTAAGGCAGCACCCTGTGGGGTGACTGTGCTTCACTGACCCTGGCCCTCTGCACCTGGTCCCCATTCCTTCCTGCCCAAGGCCAACCCTGATGCTTTTGTGCTTACTGTCTGCTTAGAAGCAGCCAGGAACAGCTCACTCCATGTGTCTGAGCCCGTGATTGAGAAGCACCCTGACCTGAACACTCTGTGCTCTGGTACTCAGAGTGCATGAATATGTTACCTGAGCCAGCTTTCCTTTCCTTCCTCGTTAATCAGTGCTAATTGATTGATTGATTTGGCCTCATCCCCCCCCTGATTTGGAAGAAGAGAGGCAGCATTAGTCTTGATGGAGCACATATATTTGCTTTCAGAAAGCCACCAGCATCCTTTTGAACATAGCCAGGTATGTTACCCAGCATAAAAAGAAATTATTATTTAAGAGAGATGGAGAGTTGCCATGTGCCTGCCCATCACTCCAGCACCTCCACCAACAGCAACATGCCCAAATGCTGTTCAGGTATGATGCCCAAGTGCTGGGCAGGACTCTGAAGCCCTCTTCTCCTCGGGCCACACTGAGACCTCTCTCAGCACATTTAGCCCGTACCACTCGGACCAGCTTTTTCCATTGTCCTTCACCTGGGGATGCAAGAGATCAGGACCACAAAAATGGAGTGGGGATTTGGCATTTCTACCAGGGGCTGGAGGTAGCACTGGGGAGATCAGCAGGCATCCAGCTACCCCAGAGAACAGGACAGGGCGAGGCCGGAGCGGGTTGTGGAAGGAAGCAGTGGTTTTCATCAGCAGCAGGAGGGGAAATTCAGCGAGACAGCTGCTTCATCAGTGCTGAAGCTTCCCAGGGGCCACACTGTCTTGCTGAGAAAGGAGCTCATGTGCTGGAATAATAAAAAATTGAGGTTATTTAGTCACTGGCCACAAGCTGGTGGTGGAGTTAACAAGCATGAACACAGTATTCCCCAGCACTCACAGCACAGTGCCTGGAGGACAGGCTGCCTTTGCTCCCACACACCTCATTCCCTCTCATCCCCAGCAGTGTGGTGGTGCAGGGGACATGCAGTTGGTGGACTCTGAAAGGCAGCTCCAGCCAGCCAGGAACCCTGTGCTGAGCTTCTTCCACCATGGCAAGGGGAATGTTGGCCTCTCCTCTGCCTGCACCCAGCCCAACCCAGGCCCAGGGGCATGGATGCCCTGCAAGCACTGGCAGCCTGCAGAGAGGGGGGCTGTGCTCTGGGGACATATCTTGGGGACATGCCTAGGGAACATGTCTGAGGGGATGGACCATGGACTAGTGGGAGCAGACTGGTTTAGATTCAGTTATTCCTATCCAACTGGGAGCAATCTTGGACATTCCTTCGGGCACCACATGGTTTAGAGGAGAAGCTGTCCTCAAGAGTAATACTTTTGCACATTTTAACACAGAAAGAAGGGGCCCCCCACCCTGTGCCACAAGAAAGTGGATGGCAGGAGACCGAAGATACGTAAGCTTTCCCTGGGCAGAGGGGCAGTGCTGCCAGGAAAATGAAGGGAGTTTAAAAGCCTGGTGACATCCTTCCTTCCTCCATGAAGGCCATGGCCATTTGGAGATCTGCAAAAGAAGATCAGCATTTAAGGGCAACCTTTCCTGTTCTGCTGTTACGTTCTTTCTAAAACCTCTAAAGGGTGTGAAGTAACAGGAAGGAAGCCAGAAGAGCAGTGAAGTCAGTGAGATCTGTGCCATTGATCCATTACTCACAACATGGGGGTGACAATCAACTGTTTAAAAAGTGGAGGCTGAAGGAGAACTCAAGAAAGGAGAAATCAGCTTTTTTCACAGAAAATTTAAGCTCCTCTGGATTGCTATGGTCACCTGCATGGGGGACATCACAGGGCAATGAGTTAGGAGAGAGAGTTTTCTTAAATTCCATTTTTTGCTATACACCCTAAATGTGGCTTTTCACCCCATATTGTTTTGGGGTGAAAAGCTATCCAGGTCTACAGGGAGGATTCTGTCACTGCTGGGAGAAAAGTCCTCTCAGGATACAGGCTTGTAACCATCAGCTTGAATTCAGCCTGTCAAATAAACACAGGTTGGATTCAAGATGGAGTAATAGTTTTACAGGTGAAATAAGAGAGCTGTCCAGATCCACATAGCTTGAACTTTAGGGGAAGCAGTGGAAGAAGAATGTGGGAACATCCTCCTACATTCAGCCCTGAGATACAGTGAAGCGAAAACTAGCAGCAAATTTTGGACATGAATCAGATGTTTACAGAAACATATGCAATTCTTGAGATTCCAGCTTCTGGATCAAGTGCCCCTGTAAATTATAGTTTTGCTCTTCAAAACACGAGGTAGGGAGTGTTAATTAGCCAAAAAGTTCTTGCACCAGTATTTTGTAAATGGTGTTATAGGGCTATAATTTTCCATTCACCTCTCCAGGTAAACTCCTGCAGATAGAATCTCATCCCTTCTGGATTGTTACTGGATTTCAGAGCAATGTTTCAAACCTTGTTACTGTCAGAGAAACTAATTACTAGACAGGTCTACCTGGCAGGCTCTGTCATAAGAGCACACGAAGCACTCCAACCTTGGTCTAGCAATGGGACAGAAAAGGACATGAAGATTCCCACAGAAGTCAGTGTAAGGTGCCAGTAACCTCTGGATCAGGCTACCAACAATGCACAAAGGAGGAGCCATCAAGTGGCAAATACTGCCATCTCTGGATAAGGTTCTCCAGACTGATGAAGTGGTGAGCCACAGTCAGTTCCATCTCTGCACCTTCGCTCTGTGACTCTGGATTTCACTGAAAACATTTTCAGTTTCTTCAACATGTGCCTCACCCTTCTTGTTTACAGAAATTAGTGAGGCATTTAATTAAAAAAAAAAAAAAAAAAGAAAAAAGAAGTTTCTTATTAAGTAAGGAAACCATGACAAAGCAAGATATATCAGTGGTAAAAACAATTAGAGCTTGCCTAGCAGAACAGTTATCCTATTATCTCATCCACATGGCACAGGCAGGGGAGATTATAAATAGCAGCAGCAGTAGTGCCTGGGAGTTGGATCTTGGCACCAGCGCCTCTGGCCACCTCCTTCAGGTTTCCAGTGGTTGGCAGTGACACAGAGAGCAGTAGAAAATCCCTGTCAGCCCTCTGCCCCCTGCTCAGGCAGGGCAGGCCCCAGGCTGAGCGCTCATGGGCTCCATGCAGGAGCAAGCACCACGGCCACCAGGCAGATCCCAGTCGAAACAGCAGTGGAGAGCAAGGCTCTTCTGAGAAACACAGATTTTCCTGGTGCAATCGCTGAAGAACACAGGGGAAGAGATGGAGAAGGTAACAGTTTTTAACTGGTTGACCTGACACTTGAGATAACGGTGTATAAATGTAGCCTTGGGTGTGGCCATCCCTGTTCACAGCTGGGAGAAAGCCTTTGTACCAGTGGACTAAAGAATGGTAGGAGGGGAGCCAGCAGAGCCAGGAGAGCCTCTGTGGGCTGGCTCTCACTCCAAAGCTGGGAGCAAAGGACACCAACTATTCATTTATTTCGGGACAGCTTTGTTAAGGGTGCAACTAAGTTCATGGAGAATAGTGAAGGAAACAGCCCGAGCACCATTCTATTGGTTGCACATTTTTTCAAATGTGTCGGGAGACATGGATGTACATGAGCACTTAATTGCAAGACCCTCATGATAAGGGATAGGCACAGTTCCAGACCCAGTATTCTTTTGGGTTTCAGATTAGCAAGATTCACTGGCAGTGTGAAGAGCACAATAGTCACAACTGTTGGTCCAGCTGATGGAGAGCAATTTGGGAGCTTTGGTAATCTGAAATGTGTTACCTTGTCTAGGGTCAAGCCAAGCTCAGCATATGGGATGGAACTTAAGATACAATGAAGTTTTTTTTTTTATTATAATGAGGGTAGCAAAACACTAGAACAGTTGTGCAGAGAAGTAATGGATGCCCCCTCCTTAGAAACATTCAAGGTCAGCCTGGAGTTCTGAGATACCTCATAACTTGAAGATGTCCCTGTCAGTGGCAGCAGGGCTGGACAAGATGATTATAAGAGGTTCCTTCTAAACCTATTCTGTGATTCTATTCTACGATTCTAACATGCCAACGTGACTGCTTCGAACCCCGTGCACCTAGCCTAAGATCTGTCTTTAGTCCAGATATTCACTCCTGGCTCCACAACCCAGCCAAACCTCATCTCCACCACCTCTGTGAAGGTCATAAGGAGGTAGAAGTGATACCTACTGGTTTTCAGTCTGGGACTTGTCCCCAGGCAGAGATTCAAAGCACAGTCCAGCTCATGAGCAGTACATGGAGGCAGCATCTGCTCCAGCACCTTGATGAGGCATGGCACATTCTGCACCAAGTAAGACCAAGCTGGGACCCCTCTGTTCCCAGATGGTCTTTCAGGATGATTTCCTCAGTGACTAAGAAAAAAATCTTGCACAATCTCCACAGTAACAATAGGAAATGCTTAAAAAATAGGCTGTGGCTTAAAACAACCTGTCTGGTAGCTGATTTCAGGAGAAGGACTGGGACATAGGAAGTTGTGCCAAGCTCTTGAGAGCTGGTGATTCATATTCTGCAACCACAACCTGGCCACAGACTTCTGTGGCAGCAGAGAGTGGGGCAGCAATGAAGGGGCTTCAAATGGTCCAAGCAAACATCAGTCAGGAGGCTGAGCGAAAAACGATAAAATAATTTTTTTAAAAAAAAAGTAACTCAGAAAACAGAAAACTCTTGGATGGGACTCCTGTTCTGACCATCTTGCAAGGGGGGAAGAGGGGAATGAAGAGAAGCAATTTGCAGTTGTGTGTGGTGTGAGCAGTGCAAGGGGAAAGGGGAGCTGCAGAGTGCCTCACCACCCGCAAGCAGCAGGCCTGGCAGTGAGACAAGCGAGGGGGTTCACCCACACAGGCAGCTGGCTTCACTTCTCCCCATGGCTCTTCAGATGGCATCAAGTACTTCCTGCGGGTTGCTTAGAGGTGCTTGGACATGGCCCAAATCTGTGCCCTGCCTGCACAACGTGCTAGCAGCCAGGACTCAGCATTTCAAGGCCATCTCCTTCCCCCTGTTTTCTTCCCCCACAGCACAGCCAGGGGACAGCAGTGTGGAAGGAGAACAGGGTGCTGGCTGCTTGGACTTGCTCTGTTTAGGTAACGGCAAGCTCTTTCCTTCAGGGAGGGGAGTTGCACAACCGGTTGTGTATTCCTGCCTCCTACAGTTTCTCACCATGCAGCTCTGCTCTCTGATAAGCCAAGCAATACATGTCAGGGCTCCTGTTTGCTCCCTGGCAGTGGTATTAGTGGTACATTCTGGATATAAAAAATATTCGCTTTCATGTGGACCCAGCAATAAGAACAAAGAGGGAAAGGGGAGAGGGAGGAAAATCAAGGAGCGAATATGAGTGCCAGGTACAGGTTACTGGACACTGGGTAAAGCTTAGAGGCAAATCTCTTTCCAAGGGGACAAAATGCAGGGCAAGGAAAGCCTTTCAGTCCCAAACAGTCACCACGTGGCTACAGTGGTAGAAGGCTTCATCTATGAAGATGGAGCAAATGTAAAATTATACAGAAAATCAGGAAAGGCAAAGCTAATTAGCAGCAGAATTTCCTGTGGAGTGATCTGTTTTAGGACATTGGTGCCTTCCTAGGGTCTGATCCTTCTGGAGCAGAATACAGGACATTTTCTACTCTCAAAAATGGCAGAATTACTCAGAAAGTGAGAATGAAGAGCCATGGGAAGCTAGCCCCTTTTTTCTGTTCCACATTGCTGTAGCCCGAGGGCAGCTACGGATTCTTCACAGAATCACAGCATGGATAAGGTTGGAAGGGACTACTGGAGATCATCTAGTTCCACTTCCCTGCACGAGCTGGGTCTCCAGAGAACATTATTTCGGATTGTGTCCAGGTAGCTCTTGAATCATACCAGAAGGAGATTCCACAGCCCCTCTGGACAGCCTTTTCTGGTGCTTTGTCATCCTCACAGTAAAGAAATTCTCCCTCACGTTCAGACAGAACTTGCTGTGCACTGCTGCCCCTTGTCCTACTGCTTGGCAGCACCAGGAAGAGCCTGGCTCCATCCTCTTGACACCTCCCTTTAGATACTTACAGACATTGATGAGGACCCTCTCACTCTTTCCTTCCTCAAGCAGGCTCGAGTCCTTTGGCCCTTCCCCATAACTCAGGTGCTTTATGCAAACCCAATATCAATTGAACTAGATTATCTCCAGAGGACAATTCCAACCCTAACCAACCTGTGGACTCTGTGAATCACCTCCATTACCCTCTGCTGAACCCTCTCCAGTATTTCCTTGTCTTTCTTGAACTGGAAATCTCAGAAGTGAACCCAGAACTCCAGGTGAGGCCTCACCAGGGCTGAGCAGAGGGACAGGATCACTTCCCTTGACTTCCTGGCACCCTATCCTAATGCACTTCAGGATTACTTTGGTCTTTTTGGCCATAAGGACACTGCTGGCTTATGGACAGCTTGTTGTCTACCGGGACCCCCAATGCAAAGACTTCCTCCTGGATTTGGAAGATTTTTGTATAATAATCTGGAAACATCTTGGCTGTGCCCCAGGGAAGAAATTGAAGCTGTTAAGTCTGAACTTTCCATCCTTCTGGAGATGGGATGAAGGGGGAATTACTTTTATGCAAGCAAAACAGCTGAACAAGTGACCACTTGTTTTTGAAGACCAGTAGCCTGGCTGCAGTGGCACTATTTCAGAAAGCAGAGGCTGTTGTTAACCTCCTTTTCACTCCAGGGAAGCTGTGCTGCTGCCCTGTGAAGCTGGCTGCAACACTAGGGAGTACAGAGACTGCTGAACAACTCCCAGCATGAACCCCATGGGGCAGTGATGTCAGAAAAGATATGGAGGAATTAGAACTCCCCCATCCCTCCCTGCCCAGCTATGCTAGCTGGCATCGGTGCCCTTGGGCTTTGTTCTTTGCCAACATGAGATGGAAGATGATTTTGAATCACTGCGCTCACTGTTTGCTGCAGATCCCTTGAGAGTCTGCCAGTGTGCTGTACTGATACCTGCTTATTCATGCCCATGCAGCCTGAACCGCAGGCAGAGAGCACAGAAACATCAGCAGCAGAGCTGAAAAGTGCAGCTGGATGAAACAGACTTGTTCTTACAGAGAAAAATACCTGGAAAAAACCCCTAGCCAACTCGAAGAAACCAGTCTACATCCATGAGTAAGTCAGATCCTCGTGATGATCAAAGAGCTGTTGCTTGGCTTTGCGTTTTTGCCTCTCCAGATCCAAGTGCACGTTCATGAAGACTTTCACACTCAGGATCATCGAAGCACCCGAACATCCCCTGCTCTCAGCACTGGGCTATCAGACCTGTTAAAGGCCCTCACACCTCACACACAATAAGCACAATCCAGGCTGAGAGCAGCAGAAGTTCTGCAACAGCAGATTCCCATCAGGCGAAGACCTGCATTAGGATACCCATCCCTGTGCTGGCTGGACATCCCCTCTGGTGCTGCATGCCCAGCTCAGTGTCACATTTGGCAAAAGTACTGGGTGCCTCTGTGCCCCAAAGCCCATCGCTCGTCTGTCTCTGGCACCCTGCAACAGCCAGAGGCATTTGCTACTTTTTCTGAGCTCTGGATTTATTTTCAGTCTGCATTTCATAAAGTAAGAGATTTGCTACAATCCCAATGCCTGACTGCCTGTTTTCTTCCCTAGTATCCCCTAGGCAACCCTGACCAAATTTTGGCCAAGATGCCTCAAATAAAGTGGAGTTCTGATAAATTTACTGAAAATTGTTAGCTGGGAGTAGAAGAAAGCGGCATCAGCAGCCCTGCCCGTGGAAGGGAGGCTGAGCTCACCTGGTAGGAGCTTGGTCTGGTGGCAGATGACATGCCACTCAGCACAGGGGCACAGCTGGGGTGGCCATGCCCCTGCCTGCCTCTGGCCTAGCAGCAGCATCACTGGCAGTGAGATTTAATGGGCCAGGCAGCTCAGCAGAGCTGCGTTTGGGGAGCCTGGTTTTATCCATTCCACTGCTCAACTTGTTTCCTGATGCATTCAAAAACTGGCAGTTTGCAGTATATGAAAAAAACCTTTTTTTTCTACATTTATATATCTCTTTGGATTGCTTTTGCAATGACATTTTTAGTAGCTGTTTCTATTTCATTTTCCTTTCATTTTGGGTTTCACTGTGCTCATTCTACTGTAGTTAAGAATCACCAACCTTTTAATGTTCATCTTTCATCTTAAGCAGGCGTGTTTCAAGTGTTGCTTGTCCACAGGCCTTTGCACATCCTCAGTGGATGACAGCTAACATCCTGTGCTTATTCAGAGGGTCCTGTCACCTGCACAGACAGAGCGAGTGCAGATCTGGGGGGAAGGCTGCATGTCAGCGTAGTAGGAACCTGGATGGAAGGGTCTGCCTCAGAGCAACTCGGCATGCTCCCCAGACTATGCAGGCCAAGCAAAGAGAGTATCAGAGATGTTCCTGAAGCTGTTTTGAGTGAAGTTTATAGTGTTGGGCTAGATGTAAATCCCTCCATGCTCCCTTTTCTTCAGTCCCCTTTTCGATGGTTATACATAGCCCTAGTGCCATGCTTTGCCCTCCCCTTCTCCTCCCAGTCCTCTGCTCATTGTGTGTTGCATGTAGGTAAAACTTTACAAAAGGAAGGCCTTGTAAAATCATGGCTCAGGCCTGTTACTTCAGCTAAGTCAAAAAGGACTGTAGGAAAGAGATTGAACTAGAGGTAGAAAAACAAGTTACATAACCAGCGTGTGTTCACATGGCCGCGTTGGTTGAATTATCTTTGTTATGATTTAAAACTATGTAACTGATAGAGGCCTAACTGCTTAAGAAGGCTTGGTTTTGGCAATAAAGTGGCTCCTCTTTGCACCTGCCTGGGGACCCTCCCTCACAATTGGGGAGCAGAGCTCTTGCTGCACTGTACAACACCCTTGGCACCCAGTCCCGGCCGAGGCTGACGTTGCAGTGACCCACGGGTAACTCACTTCTCTGGGCCCAGTGTCTGCCTCTCTTACTACATCCACCAAACGCACCAGCCTGGGGCACGAAGCCCTCACCAGGCATTCATCATGAGGCTCTCCAGTGAGCTTGCACGGGAACAGAACAACCTCATGACTAAGGATTTGGGATTTCTCACTTGAACACCCTTAAACTGGGCTCGAGCGTGCAAGGTATGGATGGACACCGAGGTACGGATGCTTAGAGCAGGATGAACATTTCTAGAAGCAGAAAAGCACCAAAACATTCAGATGCCTCTAAGCCATCCACAAGCAGGCAGCAGTGCTCTTGCTCTGCTCCTCTGCAGGGACGGCTGAGACTCAAGCAGTCCCAGTTCAACACATGCTTCAAAATCACACTCCAATTGCTTCAGCTCCCCAGTCAGTGAATTGTCATTGATAATTGCAAGGCAATCAATCCTCATCTTGCCTAGGAAGGGTGGGGAATTTGTATATTGTTACATCTGTTGCTAATGTTTGCTTTACCTGGCACTTTGTTACCTGCCCCTTAGGTCTGCAGGTAACTGGACAGGTTTGGCTCCCTTGCACCAGGGAAAGCAGAGTCACTCTCAGCTGGGAGGAGAACAGCCCCAGATGCTGAGGGGCCAAGGACCACCTCCAGAAGGGTCCTTTGGCTTTGTGGCTATCTTGGTTGGCAGGAGAGCTCCTGTTCCAGCCCCGTGCTCCTCCTCCTCTGCCACCCGACCTTCTTTCCTTGCGGACTCATATAAAGCCCAAAGCGAAAGGTACAAACCTGGCAAGAGGGATGGAGGCAGTTCTAGGAGTCTAAATTGATGATCTTACATGACAAAATAAATTAAGTGTGTTTTATCTAACACTGATAATGTGGCAGCAGTGGGAGAGGAATTCAGGTCTTCGGAGAGACCCAGGTGCTTAGCCAGAGACATATCATCTATTTTCCATTCCAGCTGGCCCTGCCCTCCTGTGAGGACAAAGGGGACATGAGCCAAACATGTTGGACATTTAATCCTGCCCTAGGCACCTCTTACAGCTCTTAGTGAAATCCCCCTTGCTTTGGACAGTCATGGAAATCCTTTTCTCAGCCCCAGGACCTGAAGCCCCTTGTGACATCTCTCCCTTCAGTCCTTTCACCAATACTCATCCCTTAAATCTGTCCCTTCCCTTCTGCGCTCCCCCTTTTTTAGGCAAAACAGGTGACCAAAATTAGTGTTAATTATTTCTCCAGAATTATGCTGCAAATTACATAATTCCATAGGAGGTCATAAGGTCATTTAGCATTTTATCAGCACTGGAACAGTCTCCCTCTGGCTCTGGGCCACACACCCTGCTGCTGTCTTGTGTCAGCTCTGACCCTGGGAGCACATCTTAAACACTAAAACATCCCAAATTAATTCAGTGCAAAAATAAAAAACAACCCTACAACCAACCAGCCCTTAAAAGGGAAGTGGTCAGGACAGTATGGGCTGGAGAATGGGAGAAAGGCCCCAATACAATGGAAGAAAGGAACAGGAAAGGGGAATGGTAGTGGCAGCGAGTCCCTGGGTGTGTTCAGCAGATGATGGAACCACATACAGTCAGTCAGTGCCCTCTAAAGGATGGCCAGGCAGGGCCACACTCCCACTCTGTGAAAACACCAGGTTTGCCCACAATGGGTTCCAAGTGGAACCCCAAGTTCCACTGGAAGCCAGAGACACCACGAGCACCCCTCAAGAGAACAGTTAGCACAGTATGCAACAACGGCAGCACCCTCTCCCCACCTCACACAGGTGAGAGCCGTACTGCAGGGCAGAGGCTGACAGCCAGTCCCACCCCAAAGCCGAGAGAAGAACTTTGCTGTGGTGTCAGAAGTGGAGAGGGGACCAGGGCCAGCTTTAGCCACAAAGCCCATGACATGCTATGAGCAAGCTGTCTGGCTGCTTTCACAAGCAAGGCCCACAGTTTGGCAACACAATAAATTGAGCTGCAAAGTCCTAACACTGGGTTAAAGACAGAAGCATTTACTGAAATAAACTCCTCATGGTGGAACACATTTGTCCAAACAATTGTGTTTGTTTAACTTACATGAGCAGGGGCTTTATGCACGTTCTGTCATCTGTGTCTGGGTCAGAGTTTTATGGCACTTCCTTTATAGAATCTTAGCATATCCTGAATTGGAAAGGACCCACAAGAATCAACTAGTACAACCCCTGGTCCTGCAGAAAACCTTGGAGATTTTATCTTCTGTTCCATTTTGTCCTCCATCCTCACCTTTATCCTCCATGTCACCAGCTCCCTTCAATCACAGATCCTTTCAATCTTGTTTGCACCTGCTATCTGCCATTTGCAGGTCTCTTCCTGCCTCAGATCTCGGGTCTTGTGTGCAGGTCCATAATACGCTTGCCCAGACCCTCCTGCCACGGATGCAAAGTCCCGCTAGAAATGGGAGCACAGCATTAGATACTGTGCTGGCAGTGGGAGAAGTGAGCCTGGCAAAGAGACCCACAAGATCCTTGAGTGGGTGAAACATTGTGGACTTGATACATACTGACCAACATGAGGTGTGAGAGCTCAATCGAGCCAGCAGAGAGAGTCAACAAAATCTCGTTCAAGTCTGAGTCTCCGTGCCCTGCACCCTCCTTCCTCGGTGAGCACCCGCTGCCCTTGCAGACCCAGCCCTCTGCTCGGCATCAGGCTGCAGGAGACACACAGCCCAGCCCTCCCTCAGTTTCACACAGGCCTGTGAATCACATTCTACTTCAGTTTCTGTTTGACTTTTCCTCTCTGTACGTGGTTTTCCAATGATACCTGCAGTTTTCTTTGGCTTACCATGCAAACGGAGATAATTAATCACAGGCCGGCAGGGCCTGCAGGGCTGCACTAGAGGAGCTGCAGGCTGGTGTCTCAGACCAGCAGGATTGCAGCACTGGGTTAGGAGATTACAGGCTACTGATTCAAAAGTGGCAAAACCATAATAAAATGGTCAAAGAGCCCAAACCGAGACCTGTGATAAAATTTCAGGGCAAAGCGTTATCCATGGAACACAGAAATCTGTATATGGGTAATCTCGAGTCACAGAGAACAGCTAAAGGACTTTGCCTATTGAACCTGAGCAAAGCATCCTTTGCTATTTGATCCTTCTGGTTCTCCTGGCAGTTGAATGACCTGCAGCTGGTGCAGTGGAAGTTCATGCTTCTTCTCAAGCAACACACTCTCATGTGTGTACCACCATCAGCTTTTTGCAAAGGGAATATCCACTCCAAATCCCCACAACACCAAAGGTCTGGCGTTTCATCGTGTGCACATAGCACAGCAAGAGCAGATTCCCTTGGAATAGGGAATCACAGACTGGTGTGAATGGGATGTCCCATGTGATGGGGATCACATGCTGGCACAGAAATCACTATCCTGTACACATGCTAATTCAGCAGTGCCCATCTGAAGCAGATTATCTGTCCATGCCAGAGGTCACTGCAGTCTAACCCCCTCCCTTAGCCAGCACCACAGACTAGAACACTTTCTAGGGCATATCCTGGAAGAGCAGCATGGCTCTCTTAGAAAAAAGGTGGAAGGAAAAGGAAAAAGGAAAAAGAAAAACTGCACTTCCATTGCAGATAGAATGAGAAAGAACAGCAAAAATGGAAACTTGTGTCAGACATTAGAAAAATAATTTCCAAGCTGAGTAAGGCCCCAGAACAGACTGCCTTAGAGCAGACTGAATTGCCATCCTTAGAAGATTCATATGAAAAAGCTTGCAAAGAAAAAGTTGGGATGATACCATGTTCTCACCTGGGGAGAGAATGGAGTCAGATACTTACCATGATTTCTTCCTGTCTCTTCCCTACACCATTCCTCCCCCCTTCCCAAAATTCTGCATTTTTAACAGCCTACAGTCTAGTGCTTGCATAGAAATACGGCAATAACTTTGTTTCCCCAAGTATACAACATTTAACAGTCACTGCGTGGCACTTCAAGGACACTCGGGAACAGCAGCATGATATCCTAATGTTTTTGATTAGAGTACTTCAGCTCTTCAGGAAGAAATACTGCAGCTACTGGTGAAGGGAGCAAGCCTCAGAGCGAAGCAGCTCTGATTGCAGCTAATAAAGGGAAAGAATAGAGGCAAACACCGATCTGTTTTTCACAGTACCTTGATTTGGTAGTTTCTTAGTGAGGGGGGCAGATTGCATCAGGCAGAGTGAAAGGGAGCAGAGGATGTGGCTGAGAGGATTAAGGGACAGGGATGGAGCAGCACGAAGCTCACTCTTGGGAAGAAGGGGTGAGAGAGAAGTGTCAGAAGTCCCAGAGGAGCTGAGCCTGTTCTCAGTGCAGTCAGTGAGAGCCGGGCATGGACTTGCCCTGCTCCTGCATCTCCCATCTCTCTCTCCTCCAGATCGAGCCTTCCCAGAACAGCTCCTTGCCCAGCCCCAGCTCCAGCACCTCTTCCTCTGCCCACCCATCTTTCCAACCCTGATAGTAGCTCCCAAGGCTCAGCAATTAACTGGTTCTTAGAGTGAGGAGGGGGAGACAAGGAATATCGAGGCGATATTCCTGACCAAACTTGGCTCAATACATTTCTATTTCCTCAGCTGCACTTGGCATTGGGGAAAACAATCCCGCTGCACAAATCTGTTGCTTTGTTTGCCTCAGGCACATTATAAAGTCATTAACTATTACCTTTTCCATGTCATGACTGCCTGAGAATGACACTTCTTTCCCTGTTCTGTTGCCAAAAGGATTTCTCCTTCACAAGTTCAGTAAACAGACATACAGTTCTTTGTACGAATGAAGAATAGTTCCAAAAAAAAGAGATCAAAATTGCTTCTGCCCACATTCAAAAATATTCAAAATACAGAGCTCTGAGGTCATGACATATCTTTTTTTTCCCACATTTTTTATTAAACAAATTACTCAGAACTTGGCTTTGGCTGAGCTCAAAAAATTATCTAGCATTGAAAAGACTATCTGGAATAAGTAGGCTACCAAAAGCAAACAGTGTTATCAGTCACACACTTAGTTTAAAGAAACTGGCACTCCCCTTCAAAAGGTACGTGTATCTCCTTATCTCTTTAACACAGACCTTCAAGGTTTTAGCTTTCACAGAGCCATTTCAGCACATGGCAGTGCCCTATAGCTCAACAGAAAAGGAAAATGCTGAGATGTGAAAATGATCAAGCAGTTCCTGAACTCAGAAACAAGTGTGTGTATTCTAAACAGCAAGACCTTAACTATCAGCTGTGTTAATTAAAAGAAAAACATCTTCAATATTAGTGCTTTATAGATACTATTTAAAAAATGCTTCCTGTGGCTAACTAAAAAGCTGGGTGAACAATAAAACCTTTGTAATTATCAGGGCTGCGTTAGTTAAAAGAAAATCTTCTATGCTGCACTTTACAGATACTATTTAAAAATTCTTCCTATGTGGCTAACTATAAAGCTGGGTTTGCAGAATGTCCAACAGTTTAGGGCATTCCATCATGTATCAAAAAGTCATAATGCCTAGGCAAGAGAGATAATTTATTGGAGTCTGAATGAATTTAAATAACTTCCCAATTTCCATGATTGCCTAAAATAAAAACCAATTGTATTGCACTCACAAGTCATAATACCACTGAAACAAAAGAAAAATCTTGTATCTGCTTACAGCTTTAAGTTACAAGGATCTTTATCTAACTTTGGTAGAGCTTATGCTTAGAAAGAATATGTCTGTGAACTCTGAAATATTTCTCAATTGCTGTCACTGATAAACACTGTGTACACTTTACTTTTTTTTTTCTTATTTGATAGTTCTATGAACATTGAGCTGAAAGGAGGAAACCCGTCCAGGTTACTTATCGGGACTGCAAAAATAATCAAAATATTTATAATTAAAGAATGATTGCCCCTCATTCAATTCCTGCTTGACTGCAATTCCCTGAAGCTGACAAGGAAACACTGAGTTACATATTCTGGCTAAATCTCAAACCTGGGGTTTCAAAGAAGTGGTTTGTGCTAAGAAGGCCAACTTCAAGGCCCAGCCACCCACACGTAACACGGGCAAGGACAGGACACACAGCGGGCCTGGGCAATGAGCCCCGCTGGCGAGACAGGCTCTCCACCTCAGACACACCGTGGAGAACCTGAGAGCAGCAGAGCTAAATGGAGCTTGGAGAGACCCAGATGAGAANGGAGAACCTGAGAGCAGCAGAGCTTGGAGACACCCAGATGAGAGTATCAGGTCACACTCTACAAGGGCTCTCCTTCCAGGAGCCTTCCCAGACCCCAGATCTCACCTGAGGCTCTGGATTGCAGTTCTGGTGAGCAATCACCTGAAGCAAGCACACAAAGGTCCCCTACAAGGTTTAATCCTAAATCACTAAGAGAATTTTGCAGCAGCAGAATCTAAAGTTTAGTGCAAACTCTGTGCCTCAAGCACGAGAGCATTCCTTCCTTCTGCGTTAAAAAGGCCACATCTTGAAAAGTCAGTTTGTTACAGGAGGACAAGGTACTTGCTTTGGGCACCATCCCAGGGCTATGCCTCCCTCCTGCTGTGACAAGGCTCTTATCCAAAGTCCCATCTGCTGCTTTGAGGAGGGTGCTGGGGAGGGAAGAGACAGAATACATTATTTTGCTGAAAGAACAAACATTCGACAAGTTTATTTAGAAAGCTACAGTGCTTTTAAACAATAATTTCAACTCTTTTGGATATCCATATAAGGTTGAGAAGGCATTTTTACTGCCTTAATCGCTTTTAGTGTTAGAAAACTCTGAAATCATACTGTGTTAAGAGACAAGACCTCCAAAAAGTCCCTCTCTGTGCTGAACAAAGCTTCCAAATTTCGTGCCTTAAACTGGGTAAAAGAGAAATGCCTTACTATGCTCTGGGCCCTATCTTGCCACTGTCCAGGATTGCCAAGGGTAGAAATAGAGCAACTTAACTCACAAGGGAAGAAACAGTATGTAATAATATGGCCAAGTGCCAATGACTGCAAAGTGTGAATGAAGCAGCAAAGAGGAAACTTTCCCCAAGTTTGGGGAAAGGAGATAGGGTAAAGAACCATGTAAGAACCATGAAAGAAAAGGAGGGACCTTTTACTTACCTTTTACAATGTACCTAAACAGTACATAGCACATCCTAGGGAGGGCATTATAAACCAGTATTTAAACAAGAGAAATGTTGGTTTTTTTCCCTCTAAAAAATCACCGTCTAAATTTTAACAAACACGTCAAACCTCACTACGAGACACTGCTGAAGTTGGCCATCTGCTGTACTCAGCTGACAGAAGCCACCACTGCCACCACTCAGGATGTGTTGGCTGCTTCAGATTCCAGTCGGTACCTCAGTTTTAAAGCCAGGGCAGGGTGGGGGCTGAACGGAGACATCAGGCTCTGCCAAGGAACACGAGGGGAGATGCCAGCTCTGCCGTGGGTTTGGTCACCTACAACAAGAAGCTGTAGCAGCTGCTGAGCACAAGTGGAATGTTCGCACTTGACAGGGAAATCCCTCAAGTACTCACTCCCCTCTACGGCTCCACTTAAACCCATAGCGGTAAATGCTAGTCAAAGAAAATTAAAACTCCATACAAAGTATAAAACGAGAAAACAAAACTGCATTTTATGTTGGAACCGTGTCAAGAACAGCAAGAAAAACGACACTAAATAGGAAAGAGCAGTTACCTCCGAGACTTTTGCAAATCCATGATCTGACTTCCAGCCTTACACTTGCATTAATATTTAGTGCAAGAGCAAGTACGTTTAGCAGGAATGAAGCGCATTTTATTTGATTCTATTATTTTGCGAGAATCTGAAACACGTTTAATTAGCTGGTAATAAAAACCCCATAGAATTCTAAGTGATAGGAAAATACTTTCTCACAAAATGATTAACGTTAGGGGGATTTTTTTTACTAGAGAGGCAAGCTAAAAATAAAACAAGGTTTTCCAAACTCCACAGGATTGCTTCGGTGTTTAAGGTAGTTCTGGAGGCAGCACTTTGTACCACCGTGCTATTGACGTGCTAGTGTTCAGTCAGAGGTTGCACTCGATGATCTCACAGGCCTTTTCAACCAAATTCCTTCCGTGACTCTGTGATTCCCCCCAGGGAAATTCCGCGTACGGCACAAGCCAGGGCACTCAGTTTTTCTGGCAGTTTTCCAGCGGGAGGTTCGGAACGCGCTTCCCCAAAGTGCGCGGCGTGACGGCGGTCACCTCACCCACCCACGGAGCTAAAGAAAGGCGCCCAGCTCCCGACTACGGCCCGAGGTTTAGCATTTCCTTTAGCATCAAACACGCCTAACGGGAGGGAGGAGCGGAGCGGAGCCTAAACGCTAACCCCGGGTTATTCCCGGTCTATTGATCACATTCCCCCGGGACCCGCGGCACCTCCAA
>VWZN01002336.1:620-17999 GCA_013396955.1 Regulus satrapa | reverse complement strand
CCTTCCTTCCTTCCTTCCTTCCTTCCTTCCTTCCTTCCTTCCTTCCTTCTTCCACTGCTTGCAGGCTGCAGGGTCATGTTGGATCTCCTCAGCATCAGCTGCCTTGGTCCTCTTGTTGACTCCCTGGAAGTGTTCAGGCATGGCCATTTCCCACCACTCAGTGGCTCCTTTCTCAATTCTCCAGGCACCCTCATCCCTCACCACGGCTCTGGAGGACTTTGTGACAGCCAAGAAGCTGGATGGAAAATACTCCCTCAAATGTAGCAAGTAAAATGATTTCTAAAAACTTATTAACATTTGATTCTATGTGAAGGACCTGCATGTCATTTAGCAGAATCATCATCTCATGATTAAAGGAGGTTTAAAGCACAATAATGAGACACAGGGGTTTTTTTAATGTGATCCTACAGCATAGAATGGCCTTAAAATACTAGCAAAGACATGTAAGACACAAAAGCTTGTCTGGTCTTGTTCAGAAAAGATAGCATTTCAGCACTTGGATTTGCTTTGTTTCAAGGTGTGAGAAAAAGGTAACCTCCTCTAAAAGGGTTACAGTTCATCGTGTGCCCAAGGTCTTCACAGTGTGCCTGGAAAGGGCTGCTGATCACACAGGCAAGAAGATCAGCAAGGTGTGTATGCAGCTGCAGTGCAACTTTCTCTTTGAAAGATTCCTCAAGCTCAGCAGTACACTTTTTCAGAAGCTGCTCATGTTGGGTTTTTTCTGTTCTGTTATGGGGAGAGGAGAGTTCCTATGAGAAGATCATCCTGGACTCTCCCCCACGGGAGCTGCTTTGGCTGAGAACAGTTTCCTGTCCCCCAAATCATTATGTGCTGAAGGGCTATTTCATGCGGTAGTTCAGGATAATTTCTGAGTCCACTTGATCTTTCTGTAGATTGTTGAGTATCCCGAGTACCTGGATCTTCGGCCATACATGTCTGACAATGCTGGAGAACCCCTCCTCTATTCCTTATATGCTCTTGTGGTGCACAGCGGTGACACCTGTCTTGATGGACACTTCTTCTGCTACACAAAGGTAAAGAGCAACTTCTCTCTTGGTAATGTGTGTGGGAAGACAAACCTCCTTATCAGTGTTACAGTTATCTAAGGCTTTTGGGAGAGAAGGTCTCCTTCAGGGATGATTTTGATTTGTTTTGGTGTACTCTTTGTTCAGCTGCTCTCTCTCTCTTTGGTGTTGTGGAGAAAACCTGAAGTTCCTTTCCAGAGATAGATGACTCTCTTTGCAGGCCAGCAATGGACTCTGGTACAAGATGGATGATGAGTCTGTGGATAATTGTGGCATCCACACAGTTCTCAGGCAGCAAGCCTATTTGCTGTTCTATGCCAGGTAATAACCAGGGTCATGTATTCAGAATAGGGTTCCTTTTCCTGGCTTTGCTGTTTATCTTCCCATTGTCCTGGGTGTTTCTGCATAGGAGACAGTTCTTCTCTGCTTACGTCAGTACTGCAAATTCTGAACTACCTCATAGTCTTCTCTTGCTGGGCTTCAGGGTGCTGGCCTGTGTAAGCTGCTCCTTGTGTGCTCTCTGAAACTATGTCATGTTGAAAGGACTTAAAGGGAACTCCAAGAAAGATGGGGAGGGATTCTTTATCAGGGAATGTAATGAGGTAAAAATTTCAAAGTGAAAGAGAGATTCAGATTAATTATTACAAAGAAATTCTTGCCTATAAAGATGGTGATGCACTGGCAGAAGTTGTCTACAAGCTTCTCTAAGGTGTGGCAGCCCCATTCCTGGAAGTGTTCAAGGTCAGTCTAGATGGAGGTTGGAGCAACTTATAGATGTCCCTGCTCATGGTAGGGGGAGGTAGAACTGGATGGTATGTAAGGAACCCTCCTTTCTAGGATTCTTTAAAGTGGAGGCTGTAGGGAGAATAGAGATGAGGATTTGTTCTGACAGGGACAGACCTGGTGGAAAGACCCCCATCAAATTTTCCATTGGTGGTTGTGGTGAAATCTTCTCTCTGCTGTAGAAAACACTCCAAGAAAATGACTGAATCCCAGAGGAGCCTGCAAGAAATGCACTAAACAGAGATAACTTTTTTCCCTCCAGATGTTCTGATTTGAAAATGGGAGGAATGGTGGCTTCCTCTCTGACACCATCCTATGCCCATTCCATCCTCAGTCAGTGGGGGGCCAGCAGTGAGCAAGCAGGTTCTGCAGGGACACATGGTCAACCTGGTAGGACTATGTCAACACACTGCCAGAGGACAAGTGTCAGGGAGAGGATCCAGAGTAGATCTCTGCAGTGTGGCAATGATCACTGCAGCTGGTTAATTAACAGCACTGACTCCAACAACTCAACAGGGAGGAAGAGAAAGAAAACTAGTCCTCCAGGTTGTGACCATGCCCTCAAGGATGGCACAGCTTCAGGGCCCTTCAACAGAAGCTGTCAGTGGGCTCCTGCACCCAGTGCTGCTTGGGAACAATACCTGTCAAGACAGAGAAAGCAAAGCCAGTCCTCATGGCAGGGCTATGATCTTTGCAGGCAGCTTGTGGAGATCACGGACTACCACCAGTCAGTGAGGAGGAGAAGCTGGTGGAGAAGAAGTCCTCCACATTGTGACCAAGACCCAAAAGATGATACACTGGAAGGGTCCTTGAATGCTAGCTCCAAGAAAGCTACTGCACCTAATGCTGCTCAGGAGCAATCACTGCCAAGGCAGAGAAAGAAGGGCAGATCACCACAGCAGGGCTATGATCTCCGCGGACGGTTTGTGATGATCAGAGATTACCACCAGTCAGCAAAAAGGAGAAGGAAACCCTCATTTGGAATGAACAGGCAGAAAATACAAAGCCATAATTAAAACCCCTTGTTAGCCTTGTGAATAGAATTTACAAGGTGTTTCCTTCTCTGTAGGTTTTGGGGCAATTGGTGGAAATACCCCTGGAGGGATGTTTGTGTAAGGGGATTTTGAAAACTGCATGCTTGCATGTGCTCAAATGAAAATCTTTTCTTTTTAAAATATGTAGTTCTAGTCACTTGAAAGGGCATGAACTGGATGAGCCAACAGTGTTTGTGATTGGAAAGGGCTGAATGGCTGGGCCTTGAGGGTACTGCTCAGTGCCAACAAATATTCTGATGCCAGGAACAAACCCTCTTTCCCAGGAATCAGCATTGGGATTGATCCTTGTTAACATCTTCCCAACTAATGGTCTGTCTTCTGGGGCAGAGGGCATGCTCAGCAAATTGGCACGTAACAGCAAACTGGAAGAGTGATGCTTAGGGCAGGGGTTATGCTGCTATCCCTGAGGGACCTGGGCAGGCTGAAGAGATAGGCTTGCAGGGACCCCTTGAAGTTCAGAAAGGGAGGTGTAAAGGGTGTTGAGCATCAGCAGAGGCTACTGAGTGAGCCCATGGAGGCTCCATCCTTGGACATATTCCATAGTCCTCTGTGCATGATCATGGACAAGCGGCTGCAGGTGCCCCTGCTTGGGAAGGTGGGTGGGAAAATCCTGTTTCACCCTCTAGGTGACATTCCTCACAGGTTCAAGATGTCACAAATGTCTAAAAGCACCCTGCTGTCACCTTAAGATGACCATAAACAGCTCCAACAGGAAGCTGAAGCTTATGGAGACCCTAGGCCAGGAGAGGCTTCTGGCAGGTGTTACGCCCTCAGCAGAGCAGCCATGAGTCACTGAACCCTAAAAATGCACATATGAGACCTAAAAATAAGTGTTTGGTCCTGGAAAAGGAAACTTTCATAGAATGATCAAATCACAGAATCACAGAACAATAGGATCCTAGAATCTTAGAATATTTTGGGTTGGAAGGAAGCTTAAATATCATCTACTTCAAACTCCCTTGTCGTAGGCAGGGACATGTTCTACTAGATCAGGTAGCTTCAAGCCCTGTCCAACCAGGCCTTGAACACTTCCAGGGATAGGATGCGTGCGTGGGGGCTGGGTGAGCAAGTAATTGCAAAGCAATGGAATGGTAGGAAGGGCAAGGGAAGACAGAGGGGTGGGTATAGCAATGCAAGGTTGGAATAGGAAAGGCAAGCCAAGTTAGAGGAGTGGGACTGACAAGACAATGGAGGAGAAGAAAGAAACAAGCAGATGAAAGTGGGCCAAAGGGTCTGCAAGGTAAAGCAAGGCAGGGGAGGGGTACCAGGCCAATGCAAGTAAAGGGTTGGGCTTACAAGGCAAGGCAAGTGAGAGGTAGGCAAGAGAAAGAGAATAAGAGGAGGAGTAGGCAAAGCAAGGCAATGCCAGGAGAAAAAGGGTAGGAAAGTAAAGAAAGGCTATGAGTGGGCAGGGCAATGCAAAACAGGAGAGTCATAAGATGGGCAATGGAAGGACACAGAGGGCTCAGTAAAGCAAGAGAAGGGATGGTCAGGCATGGCAAAAATATTTGGGGTAGGGTAGGAAAGGTAAGACAAGGCAAGGCAGGAGTAGGCAAGGAAGTGAGACTCATAGGAGAAGAAGGCAATGTAAGGCAAGGCCAGGAAAAAAGCAGAATAGTCAAAGTAGGGGATGGATGAGCAAGGCAATGCAAGGCAATAGGCATAGGAAAGACAAGGGAAGGACATGGAGAGATCAGTAAGACAATACATAGTTGAAGAAGGAAAGGCAAGGAAAGACAAGGGAGAGAAAGGATGCAAATGGCAAAGCAAGGCAAGGAAGGTGTAAAATGGACAAGGCAAAGCAACAGAAACACCTTGCATGCCTATCCCCCACCTTAATACAGCTAGACTTTTCTTCCCTGCCATTCCATTCCCTTGCTTGTCCCTAGCCAGCCTTGCCTACTCTAACTTGGCACTGCCTCACTGACCCCTCCATATATCTTCTTTGTCCTTCCTACCATTCCATTCTCTTTCATTGCTTTTCTTACCCAACCCCCGCCTTCACTTCCCTACCCCTTTCTTCCCTAGACTTGCTTTGCCTAGCTTTTCCTTTCTGCTGCTCCCTGCCTTGTCTTAACAACCCCTTTTTGTCCTTCCCTTGTCCTTCCTTCAATTCCATTGCCTTGCATTGCCTTTCTCACTCATCTACAACCTTGAAGTCCCTACCCCGTTTTTCTTGTCCCTGCCTTGCCTTCTCCTCATTGCTGTGCATGCTCTGACTTTGCACTGCCTTACTGACCCCTCTGTGTTCTACTTTCAGCCTTCCTAACACTGTATTGCTTTGTTTTGCCTTGTTCATCTATTCCCCAACTTGACTTCTTGACTCCTGTTTTTTTGGCCTGCTCTTACCTTGCCTTCTCTTTCCTTGCAAACCCATTCCAGGCCTTGCCCTGCCTATGTTTCCCTTCCCTTGCATCATCTTACACTCATCCACTGTTACATATAGGTAAAACCTTACATAATAAGCGCCTTATAAAACAGGGTACCAGTCTTGTTACTCTGACTAAGCTAGCCTAATAAATTCCCATGAGAATGGAATCCCATAATGGTGAAAATCTGCTTGTTCTTGTGAGAAAATATTTCCAACAGTGAGAATCAGTTTGCATATCAATCTATTCTTGTGAGAAGACAACTTCCACCAGGGAAAACTATCCTGGATGTCTTGGTTTTAAAAGACAAAGGTATCTGCTAAGGAAGGCAGGAGCCTCCCTTGGAATGGAAAATTAAACCCTCTCCCTCCTAATTATAATTTTGAAATTAAGAGGCTTTCAGACAAAGACATGAGGACAGGAATAACAGTTTTTTACTAACAAGGGGGGAAAAAACCCCATCAAAAATAAACGAACTACAACTTAATAAGAATCTTAAAACAAAATGCAGTAGTACAAAATGAATACCAGCAGAGTCAGGATACAACCGGACATCTTGTCAATCAGGGTGTTGGTAGCAGTCCAATTAAATGGTGGCTGCAGTCCGCCTGGAGTGACAGATGTAATTCTGTTGAAACAGTGATCCTCTAGAAGGGTGCAGTCCTCCTCTGAAGATCCAGTGGTGGTGTAGAAGGGCCTGCTCTTCCTCTGGAGATCCAGTGGAAAAGAGAGGTTGATAGTGGTGTTCTAAATCACAGATTTTATTCAATTGGAAATGCCTGGCTCCTCTCCCTGGGTGGAGCATTTCATAATGGGATGATGTAATTATATCAGTCACTCAATGGCCTATTAAACAGAATGATATCTTCCTGGACAAGGACTGGTGATGGAAGAAGCAAAGAACACTGCCCCTCCTGGGCTCAACAGATGGTGACAGAGTCCACATCCCCGGACACATCCTGCATTACAATCTAAGCCATAATGGCCCATAAACAGAAGACAAAGATGAATCCTGGAAAAGATAAAGAGCACTGTCCCACCTAGGTTCAACAGATGTTGATAGAATACACATCCTTGGCCACATCCTGCATTGCTACCCATGACACTGGATCATTGAAACAAGAATGTAAACATATCCAGCAAGAGAAAAGTTTGATGGACATGTACACTAGCCATTACCAACCAATGAACTGAGTTTCAATGAATTGCTGACCAATTAGAGTAAAACAAGGTGCCTTCCGATAATCATATAAATATGAGCCATTTGAATAAAGATTTGGCTATTCTGCATGACCCTTGACCCAGTATTCAGGTGTGCATCAGGTATTTGTAAAGGAGCCAGGGCCCCTTTCCCACTGGGTGTGGCTATTAATGAGTGTAAGGCAGAGGTTTGCCCACAGAGAGAGAATGCAGGACCACCATCATAGAATGCACTGAAAGACCCTTGGGGAGGGGATCCAACAGCTGGGAGAAGTGGAGTATTAGAAGTACTCTTTGGCAGGCATGGACAGCATGACAATTACCCTGACAAGGTCAGGTGCACAGACCAAATGTGGAGTTAGGGAAATCTAAGGCCATCTCAATACACTACCTTCATTGCAATGATAAATGTTGTTAACAACTGAGAGACAGTGGGTTCTGNGCTGTGCATGCTCTGACTTTGCACTGCCTTACTGACCCCTCTGTGTTCTACTTTCAGCCTTCCTAACACTGTATTGCTTTGTTTTGCCTTGTTCATTTATTCCCCAACTTGACTTCTTGACTCCTGTTTTTTTGGCCTGCTCTTACCTTGCCTTCTCTTTCCTTGCAAACCCATTCCAGGCCTTGCCCTGCCTATGTTTCCCTTCCCTTGCATCATCTTACACTCATCCACTGTTACATATAGGTAAAACCTTACATAATAAGCGCCTTATAAAACAGGGTACCAGTCTTGTTACTCTGACTAAGCTAGCCTAATAAATTCCCATGAGAATGGAATCCCATAATGGTGAAAATCTGCTTGTTCTTGTGAGAAAATATTTCCAACAGTGAGAATCAGTTTGCATATCAATCTATTCTTGTGAGAAGACAACTTCCACCAGGGAAAACTATCCTGGATGTCTTGGTTTTAAAAGACAAAGGTATCTGCTAAGGAAGGCAGGAGCCTCCCTTGGAATGGAAAATTAAACCCTCTCCCTCCTAATTATAATTTTGAAATTAAGAGGCTTTCAGACAAAGACATGAGGACAGGAATAACAGTTTTTTACTAACAAGGGGGGAAAAAACCCCATCAAAAATAAACGAACTACAACTTAATAAGAATCTTAAAACAAAATGCAGTAGTACAAAATGAATACCAGCAGAGTCAGGATACAACCGGACATCTTGTCAATCAGGGTGTTGGTAGCAGTCCAATTAAATGGTGGCTGCAGTCCGCCTGGAGTGACAGATGTAATTCTGTTGAAACAGTGATCCTCTAGAAGGGTGCAGTCCTCCTCTGAAGATCCAGTGGTGGTGTAGAAGGGCCTGCTCTTCCTCTGGAGATCCAGTGGAAAAGAGAGGTTGATAGTGGTGTTCTAAATCACAGATTTTATTCAATTGGAAATGCCTGGCTCCTCTCCCTGGGTGGAGCATTTCATAATGGGATGATGTAATTATATCAGTCACTCAATGGCCTATTAAACAGAATGATATCTTCCTGGACAAGGACTGGTGATGGAAGAAGCAAAGAACACTGCCCCTCCTGGGCTCAACAGATGGTGACAGAGTCCACATCCCCGGACACATCCTGCATTACAATCTAAGCCATAATGGCCCATAAACAGAAGACAAAGATGAATCCTGGAAAAGATAAAGAGCACTGTCCCACCTAGGTTCAACAGATGTTGATAGAATACACATCCTTGGCCACATCCTGCATTGCTACCCATGACACTGGATCATTGAAACAAGAATGTAAACATATCCAGCAAGAGAAAAGTTTGATGGACATGTACACTAGCCATTACCAACCAATGAACTGAGTTTCAATGAATTGCTGACCAATTAGAGTAAAACAAGGTGCCTTCCGATAATCATATAAATATGAGCCATTTGAATAAAGATTTGGCTATTCTGCATGACCCTTGACCCAGTATTCAGGTGTGCATCAGGTATTTGTAAAGGAGCCAGGGCCCCTTTCCCACTGGGTGTGGCTATTAATGAGTGTAAGGCAGAGGTTTGCCCACAGAGAGAGAATGCAGGACCACCATCATAGAATGCACTGAAAGACCCGTGGGGAGGGGATCCAACAGCTGGGAGAAGTGGAGTATTAGAAGTACTCTTTGGCAGGCATGGACAGCATGACAATTACCCTGACAAGGTCAGGTGCACAGACCAAATGTGGAGTTAGGGAAATCTAAGGCCATCTCAATACACTACCTTCATTGCAATGATAAATGTTGTTAACAACTGAGAGACAGTGGGTTCTGTTTCCAGCAAACTTAGAAATTTTGGGAGTATGATCAGTGTCTCAATGCAAGCTCATGTCTCTAATCAGGCTGTGACTAAGAACCTCCAAGATGAAATTAGGAAGATGAGCTAGGAGGTAAGAAGGAACAGTTCCCATATGGCACCAGTGTGAGTCACAGGTCCCAATATCAGAGCCCAACATTCCCCAGCTAGAGAGAGAGAGGGTACACCCCTCAAGCTAATCTGTAGTTTTTTTTATATGACCATGAGGAAGACATGAGAAGGTGGGATGGGAAACCCACTTCTGTCCTGGCAGCATGGGTGCATCAACTCAAGAGATAAAACACCTATCAAGGGACTTCCACTAAAGTGAAGGTAGTCTCAACCTTCCATGACCATGCTGCTGGATATTACAGAAAGGAAGAACTATTGGATCTCCTTGAAGGAACCTCTAGTATGTACGTCCAGGAAGGAAATGATAACCAGTACTAGAGGGGCCCTGCCTCTAGCCAGGAAAAGGCACAGGAAAACTAGATCTTTTAGATGGTGTAGGTCCAATAGCCTGGCACATCAGAGCCACAAAAATACAAAGTGTTTGTTGATACTGGTGTGAGCATACCCTATTTCCATTGCTGGGGTGACAGGGAGACAACAGGCATTGACTCTGTTGGAAGCTGAGGTGAGCCTGACTGGGCAGGAGTGGCAGAAACATCCTATTGTGACTGGCCCTGAGGCCTGGTCTATTCTGGGCATAGACTACCTCTGGAATGGCTATTACAAAGACCCAAAAGGATTCAAGTGGGCTTTTGGAATAGCTGCTGTAATGGCAGAGGGCATTAAGCAATTGAACGTCTGGCCTAGACTATCAGAAAACCTATCTGCAGTAGGACTCCTGAAGGTGGAAAGGAATGAGTACCAATTGCCATCTTGACAGTACACCACTGTCAGCATAGGATGAATTGAGATGCTGTGATCCCCAGCCACAAAATTTTCTGTGAGCTGGAGAACCAAGGGGTGGTCAGCAAAACCCACTCATCCTTCAACAGTGCCATTTGGCCAGTGCCAAAGTCTGACAGAGAATGAAGATTGACTGTGGACTATTGTACCTTGAATGAAATGGCTCCACCGCTGAGCACTGCTATGCCAGATATGCTGGAACTCCAGTATGACCTAGAGACCAAGGCTGCAAAGTGGTGCACCACTATAGACATTGCCAATGCCTTTTTCTGCATTTCCCTGGCAGCAGAATGCATGCCTCAGATTGCTTTCACATGGAGGGGCATGCAGTACACCTGGAACCTACTGACCCGGGGTGGAAGCATAGCCAATTTGCCATTAATTGAACCAGACTGCACTGGAAAAGGGTGAGGCTCCAGAACATAAAATTAATGTAAATCAAAGTAANGAAATGGCTCCACCGCTGAGCACTGCTATGCCAGATATGCTGGAACTCCAGTATGACCTAGAGACCAAGGCTGCAAAGTGGTGCACCACTATAGACATTGCCAATGCCTTTTTCTGCATTTCCCTGGCAGCAGAATGCATGCCTCAGATTGCTTTCACATGGAGGGGCATGCAGTACACCTGGAACCTACTGACCCGGGGTGGAAGCATAGCCAATTTGCCATTAATTGAACCAGACTGCACTGGAAAAGGGTGAGGCTCCAGAACATAAAATTAATGTAAATCAAAGTAAATAAATGACATCATTGTGTGGGGGAACACGGCAATGGAAGTATTTGAGAAAGAAGATCATCAAGATTTTGCTGGAAATAAAGAGGCCATCCAGAGAAAACTTGTCTACCTCACCACTGATGAGCAGAAACAGAGGCTGGCTGAGAGCATCTCATCTATCCGTGCATCAGAGCAGAGACAGGCCCGCTGGGAACAACTCATCTAACCCACACATCAGACTGCAGGCTGAAGCCAGCCATGGACTACATGTCTACCCCACACCTGGTGACACCAGCAGTTGAGGCTGATCGGGGAGCACTTGTCTACCCCGTTAATCAGCCCAGACACTGGGGACAGCAGGGGACAACTTGTCTAAGCCACACATGAGACCAGAGGCGAGACTGGCTGGATACAACTCATCTCTCTACCTACCACAGCAGACCACAGGTAAAGGCTGGCCTGGGACAAGTAGTCCACCCTTGTGCATAATCAGATGGAAACAGGCTGAAGACATCTCATCTACCCCATATATAAAGTCGGATAGAGGCCATCTGGGGACAACTCATCTACCCTGCCACTGACGACTAGAGACAGAGGATAGCTGAGGATATGTTGTATACCTAGCACCTGACAATCAGAGAGGCTGGCCGAGGACATCTCAACTGCTGCATGTATCAGAGCAGAGACAGATGCCAGCTGGGGACAACTTGTCTATCTTGCACCTGACAACCAAAGGCAGAGGCCAGTAGAGGACATCTCATCTACACAGTGTATTAGATTAGAGATTGAGGCCCAATGGCGACTGCTCGTCTACTCCTCTACTGACAACTAGAGACAGGTGCCTGAGGACATCTCATGTACCTAGTGTGTCAGAACAGAGAGGCCAGGGACAACTCATCTACTTATATATTGGAGACAAGGCCAGCCATGGGCAACAAATCTACACCTAACATCTGAACAGAGTCCAGACACAGTCAACTGATCTACCCCATGTAGTAGATGCGGCAGATGTTGGCTGGAGACAACACATCTACACCACATAGCAGTCCAGACAGGCAAAAACATCAACCCTGTGTATCAAACCAGAGACTGAAGCCAGACACAGACAACTCATCTACCCAGCATATCTGCCCAGGGACAGAGGTTGGCCAGGGCCGAATTGTTTACCACACTTGACAAGAGGCAGAAGGCCGAGGACATATCATCTAACTCATACCTGATGACCAGAGACAGAGGATGGACGAGGACATCTCATCTACCATAAGCACAAGAGAAGAGACTGAGGTGGGCTGGGGACAACTCGTCTATCCCACATATAAGTCCAAAGACTGAGGCTGGCCATTGACAGCATATCTACCCTGCACCTGAAGATCAGAGGTCAGCTGAGGAGAACTCATCTACCCCACACCTGAGCACCAGGGACAAAGGCCAGCCAAGGACATCGCATCTACACTGCACATTAGACTAGACAGAGGCTGGCCAGGGACAAAGCATCTACTCCATGTATAGGCCCAGAGACTGAGGCCAACCACAGAAAACATGTCTAACCCAGTAATAAGGTCAGAGAAAGAGTCTGGCTGGGGACAACTTATCTACTCCACATGTCGGAGACCATTGACTGCGGCTAACTGGGTGTAATTAATCTACCTCTCACTTGACAACCAGAGGCAGAGGCCAGACAAGGACATCTTGTCTACTCTGTACATCAGATCAGAGACAGAGGACGTCTGGGGAGCATTCACCTACCCTATGTATTACACCAGAGGCAGGCCAGAGACAACTCGCCTTCCCATGTATCAGACCAGAGACCTAGGCTGGTCAAGGACAAATCATCTACCCCACGCCTGATGACCAAATATAGAGGCCAGCTGGAGACAACTCATTTTCCCTGCATATCAAGGCAGAGGCTAACCAGGGACAACTGGTCTACCATGTGTCTGATGACCAAAGACAGAGGCCTGCTAATGACATCTCATCTATGCCATGCATCAACCCACAGATAGAGGCTGGGTTGAGAATACTCACCTACCCCATGAAGCAGAAGACAGCTGGGGACATCTTGTCTACCTCGTATATCCAAGACCTGAAACTGAGGCAGCGTGGGGACAATTTGTCTACCCTGCACCTGATAACCCGACACCTTGTCTGCCCTGTGCATCAGACCAGTGGCAGAGGCTGTCCAGGGACAACTCATCTACTATGCATAGTAGACCTTAGTCTGGCTGGGGACAACTGGTCCACCTCACGTATCAGATGATAGGAGAGTCTGAGGCCAGTCGAGGAAAACAAATCTACCCCGCATATCAGCCCAGAGACAGAGGCACTCTGGGGACAACCCTTCTACACTGCACCTGATGACCAGAGGCAGAGGCTGGCCAAGGACAACATGTCTACTCTGCTCATGAGCTCAGAGACAGAGGTCGGTCTGGGACATCCTGTCTACCCTGTGCATGACAACTAGAGATAGAGTCAGGCTGAGAACATCCTGTCTACTCTGCGCATCAGAGCAGAGGCAGAAGCTGGCCAGGGATAACTCACCTACAACACGCTTGACGATCAGAGACAGAGGCTGCCCAAGGACATCTCATCTACCCTGAAAATTATCAGAGACAGGCCAGCCAGGGACAACACATTTAGTTTGCATGTAAGACTAGAGGAAGAGGACAGTCAAGGACAACTCATCAACCCCACGTTAACAGAGTCCGGAGACTGAGGCTGGCCACAGACAAAATTTCTATACTGCGTATCAAGCCAGAGACTGAGGTTGTCCAGGGCAAACTTGTTTACCCATAGCCAGACAACCAGACTCAGCTCAGAGAGGGACAATTCATCTACCATGTGTAGTAGACCTGAGGCTGGCCGGGGATAACTTGTCTACCCCACATGTAACCCCAGAGAAAGCAGCTGGCCAGGGACAACTCTTCTACCACATGGTCTCAGTTTTGTCTGCTAGGGAAGGCAGGAGCCTTCCTTGAGATGGAGAGTGTAAAGTCTCTCCCTCTGAATTATTATGATATTGAAATTAAGGGGCTTTCAGGCAAAGGTATGGGAATAGGAATAATAGTCCTTTACTAGTATGTATTACAAGGCAAACAAAACAACAACCACAGCAGTAATAAACAGAACTAGGGTTTTATCCTTTGGTGCAGTTATGGTCACAACTGGCAGGGAGCGTTGGTGACTCCTGGTGGACAGGGCAGGTGCAGTGATCCCCATGCGGCTGATTCTGGTGTGGGCTCAGGGAAATACATGGCAAAAATGGCATCTGGGCCAAGACTGGGAGGGATGGAAGGAAAACAAAAGAAAAATTCTTGAGTCTGAGTGAGGTGTACCATGAGTCTGTGGTGTTGGTCGGAAACTGTGGGGACATCCCAGCAGGCCAGAGGTGAAAAGTATCAAAGGGCAGGGAGACTCTGGATCAACACCAAAGAAGAAACAGGAGTGTAGTAGCAGGGCAGACTTGGCTCTGAGCATAGTAGGAAAAGGCTAACTCCAAAATCTTGGGTACCCACAGGGAGAAGCAGGAAGGCAGGCGAAGCTCTATAGGAAAATTTCTTTCTCTTTCTCTAGAGTGAGCCAGAGTGCCCTCGCCCTGCCTTTTTACTTGGGCTGGCTAAACTCCTTGTTTTCCTCAAATTACCTCCATTAGCATTTGTATGCAATTAATGGTAAAAAAAACCAAAAAAAAATCTACAGATAAGAAAAAAGAAAAGAAAGAAAAACGAATCCCTAAAATGTGTAGTAGACCAGAGACTGAGGCTGGCTGGGGACAACCCATCTATCCCACATATCAACTCAGAGCCATAGGACAGCTTGGGACAACTCATCTACCTTGCACCTGATGACCAGAAGGAGAGGCCAGCCTGCGACAACTCATCTATGCTGTGCCTGATGACCAGAGACAGATGCTGGCCAAGGACATCTCGAGTATCCTGCATATTAGATTAGAGATTTAGGTGGGCTGGGGACAACTTGTCTAACCTGCACATCAGATCAAAGACAAGAGGATGGCTGGGAGCAACTTGTCTACCCCATGTATGAGACCAGAGGCAGAGCCTGGCCAGGGACAACTCACCAATCCTGCATTATCAGACCAGATAGGGACAGCTCATCTACCCTGTGTGTAAGCCCAAGGACTGAGGCTGGCTGGGGACAACACGTCTAGCATGTGTAGTCGATCAGAAACTGAGGCTGGCCAGGGAAAGCTTGTATAACCCATGTATCAGCCCAGAGGTAGAGGCTGGCCAGGGACAACTCGTCTATCCTGCACCTGACTACCAGATGCAGAAGCTAGCCAGGGACAACTCGTCTATCCCGTGCCTGATGACGACACTAGAGTCTTGTTGAGGACATCTCGCCTGTGCCACCTATCAATCCAGAGACAGAGGCTGGGTTGGAAATACTCACCTATCCCCCCTTAACAGACATGAGGCAGAGGCTGCTTGGAGACAGCTCATCTGTCCTGCATATCCAAGACCAGAAAATTAGGCCAGCCAGGGACAACTCATCTACTCTGCGTATAAGACCAGAGAGGCTGGCTGCAGACAACTCATCTATCCCACATAGCAGACAAGAGGCAGAGGCTGGCCAGGGACAACTCCTCAACCCTGTGCAGTTGCCCTGAGGCAGAGTCCAATCAATGATAATTCATCTACACCATGCCTGATGACCAGATAAGGACATCTTGTCTACCCCACGTATTAGATACAGAGATTAACTGGCCAGGGAGAACTTGTCTACTCCATGCCTGATAACCAGACACAAATGCCAGCTGGGGACATTTCATCTACCCTGTGTATCAGCACAGAGACAGGGCCTGGCAGGGGAAACCTCGTCTACTCTGTATTAGACCAGAGGTAGTTGCCAGCCATGAACATCTTGTCTTTCCCACATAATGGAGACCAGAGACTAAGGCTGGGCATGGGAACCTCGTCTACTCCACATATCAAGACATATCTGCTGGAGAGCAGAGACAAAGGCTGGCTGTGAACAAAAGGTCCACCCTACACCTGACAACCAGAGGTAGTCTGGACCGGGACAACACGTCTACCCTGTGCATTAGACTAGAGGTCCAGACCGAGGCCTGGTGAGGATATATCAGACCAGAAAAAGGGGCTGAATGGGAAACACCTGTCTAACCCACATATTAGACTAGAGACTCAGGCTGGGTGGGGTAAACAGTTCTACTCCACATATCAGCCCAGAGATTGAGGCTGGCCGGGGACAATTCGTCTACCTTGTTTATCAGCACAGACTGTGGCCATTCAGTGAGAATTTCTTCACCTGAAGACTGGAGGCAGAGGCCATCTGGAGACAACTCTTCTACCCTGCATAGTAGAAAGGCAGAGGCTGACCAAGGAAAACTCATCTGCACCGCTCCTTTGACCTGAGGCAGAGGCCAGCTGGTAACAACTCATCTATACCATGCCTGACAACCAGAGAGATATGCCGGACAAGGACATCTTGTCTACCCTATGTATTAGAGACAGGCCAACCGGGGACAACTCAACTATCCACAACTGATGACCAGAGACCTAGACTGGCTGAGGACAACAGGTCTACCCTCGGCATGACAACTGTGCTGGTTTGAGATAGAACTCAGCCCCCAGAAGAAGATGCTAACTAGCTAATCAGAAAAGGGATAGGCCTCTGTGAGATATACATTTTTAAACCAGAGTTGGGAAGAGAAGCTCTCTTTTCCTTCCAGCAAAGCTCAAAGTAACATCCCATCTCCATGTGGGTGCGGCATGGCCAGGCCAGCCCTTCCACGTGGCTGGGGCCGAGCCTGCCCAGGTCAAGTCTCCTCCTCTGCACATCCTGGGATGGTCTGAGGCTGTGATGCCACTGCTGTTGAATGCCACCGGGCAGGGCGGAGGGGTGGACTGCAACTGCCTTCTTAGCTGCTCACCCCCCCAGCATGGCCACCATGAGAGATCATGGGCAGACACTAAAAGCAGCTTTGCAGTCTGGGCAGAAAGTGGCCATGGGGCCGAAGAACAGCCCTATGGCCAGAGATGGCCCAGGCCTAGCTTAGCCGCTGTGTTCCTTTCATACCCTGGCCCAGCCCCCAGCATGGCCTTGAGTGCTCCATTCTGTTCTAACCCTGTCTACCTGTGTGAGATTTAACTCTTTAGTGCCCAGATTGAGACCTGCAGACATCGATCTTCTCCCGAGTGAAAGAAAAGGGACCGAGTGAAGACATGTGAAGAAAAAACATGAAGGTATGAAAGTCATCAGAAGAAGTCCTTAATTTGGTTGGAGGGTGAGGAGGGTCCTGGACTGAAATTCTCTTGTAAGCCATGGTGATGGAAGCTAATTAACTTTTTAAATCAGAGAATCATGGAGAGGTGGGATGGTTCAATTGAGACCTGAGCAAAGATTGTATTCTTTGAGCCACTGGAACATAAAAAGAGATGAAGTGGTGAAGCTCCTTTGGCCTCAGGGATGGGTGGCAGTCTTCTGTTTCCAGAGATAAAGATGATTTTCTATAGAGATGGAGATGAACCTTTGCATTTGAACATTCATCTTTAAAATACAATAGCTCATGCATTTGATATGGCCCAGAAGTGCAGCTTTGGAAGGGCTGTGAGATGGGAGGGCTTCACAAGTGCAGATTTACCCAGGTGGATGCATTTCTGAAGATTGTAATCACAAGAGAACTGGAAAATAAGTCTTGTGGGGAAGACTTCATATTTTTGTCAATCAGAGGCTCCTCTCCCTGGGTAAATTGGAAGAAGGACTGTACTACGAGTAATACACGGATTAGAAACGGCGTGGGAAAACTAGAAAGGACGAAGAGGAGAAGGGGGAAAACGAGCTCGGGAGATAGGAGAGAGCACGAGAGTGCTGCTGGAAGAGGAATCGGGAGCAACACAAGTAGCACTTGGGGAGCTGTATTCCGACTGCCTCACATGTGAATTCGCCTGGCAGACCACTTGCAGACGCCTTCTAAGGGGAGCAGAGGGCTGGGAACAAGAGCCTCGTTCTCTCTGGCACAGTTCTATGCTCTTCGTAACAAGAGACGCTTTACAGCACTTGGCTGCC
>VWZN01002335.1:4032-19789 GCA_013396955.1 Regulus satrapa | reverse complement strand
AAAAAGGATGGGTTTTGTTTGTTGAGTGGGACATGTTTTGGAGGAAGCTATCCCCCATGACCCAGTGCTCCCAATAAAGAAGTGTCTTCTTATTCACATCAAATTGGTGTTGGCTAAGTTTCTTTCATACCATTTGGTGACAGGTTGAGATAAAGGGAGTTTACTAAAGAAAAAAAAACAACAACTTTGTGCGAGCATAAGCAAAAGGGAAAAAAAATTATCTCTACTTACCCGTGGCAAGTGATGTTCAGACACTTCATGGGAAGCAGGGCTTCACCAAGCATAGCAGTCACTCCAGAAAGTAAACACTGTAAAATAATAAATGCCCCCGTTCTTCCTCTCTTGCTTAGCTTTTATATCTGAGCTGACATCATATGGTATGGAATATCCCTTTGGTTACTTTAGGTCATTTGGCCTAGTTGTGTCCCCTTTCTCAGATCTTGCCCACTCCCAGATCCTTGATGGGCAGGGGAATCTCAGAGACACAGCACTGATGCTGTGCTAATGTTTCTCAGCAGTAGCCAAAACACTGGTGTGTTATCAACACCTTTCTAGCTACCAATGCAAAGCACAGCACTGTGAGGGTACTATGAGATAATGGACTCCAGCTCAGCCAGACCTAATACAGTTAGTTAAGCGAGGACATGAAGCAAGCACATGTCTTGACCCTACATTTTCTTTGAATTTCTATCAGCTGAGACACTGCTGGAAGCAGGAGTGGTAGCTAAATTTGTTATTTTCTATATATTTTCTCACTTTTTCTTTCTTCTTGTTCGAATTCCCTCTTCTCAAAGTTTTGAATAACTAAAAATTGAATGGACTTGGAGTTTGCTAAGTTGTATAGGCTAAGTTAATGATTTGTGAAATGTTTTATGTTGATAGGATGTTGCTTTAAATGTCTGTCAAAGTTCCCTGATTTTCTGAAGTTCTTAGTAAAGTGTTTGTTGTTTTGACCACTTGAGAACATCTTACTGGTATTTCTGCTATGTCTAACTCAGGGTACATAAAAAAGTAAAGCCTTTTAAGTGTCTCGTTGAGTGGATTTTGGGGCCTTGCATTTTATTGGTGCCACAAGCAGGGTAGTCTTGAGGTGACGAGGAGGTATTTTATACAGAGAAAACTGCTAGTGGCAGAATAAAGGAGAAACTGAATTTTGGTCAAAAACAATATTTTCTGGCAGAGAGGTCATTGAAACCACTGTGATCAAAACTGCGAGAAAAACAAAAACTCTCCAACAACATTTTTAGTGTTAGAGAATCAAAGCATTACTTTATTCTGGCCAGGACGTTGTTCTGGCCAGGATGTGCAACAGAAATAATTTAATCCACACATTGGCTGGGTTGTGCAGAGAAAATCCTTCCATCACATATGACTTCTAAGAGATTTTTCACATACTTTATACAGTCAAAACCCATAAAAAATAATTGGTCCCAAGTTACACAGTTCTTAGTATTTGGTTTCCTATTGGATACAGATTTTTTTCACCTCCAATGCTAATTTGGTCATAATTCCTTGGTTGTNTATTTGGTTTCCTATTGGATACAGATTTTTTTCACCTCCAATGCTAATTTGGTCATAATTCCTTGGTTGTCTTATCAGTCTTTTCCAGACCAGGTGTCTCTGATCCTGCCAGGGGTGATGTTCGGAGATGCTGGTCCTTAATGGTTGTTATCTTTTGTGTATCTTCTGTGCTACTCCCAGCCTGTTGAGATGTTAAGCTCATCATGCCTTGAGTGATGAAACAGTACCCTGAAAAGAAACTTGAAATTCCTTTCCCCTGGAGCAAAGGCAAACAAAACCCCTGACTAAAGTTACATTAAAAAAAAAAATTAAACTTGGTATCTTTTCCAACACCAGGGTAAAATTGACCTGGACTTTCCTCCATTGATAGAACTAAAAGCTTGTCTGGCCCTAAACAGAGAGATGGGGGCTGAGGAAATCTGGCATAATCCCCAGTTAGTTGCAGAGAAAATCAGATCTTTAAGTAAAGAAATTGAAAAAATATCTAGCAGGGACGGTTTAGTAACCTTATGGGTGGAAGCTGGGCTCATAGCTGCACAAAGAGAGAAATATGTTGCCAAGCAGCAACAGAGAGCTAATTGAGTTGCAAATAGCTTTGGTAGCTGAAACAATAGGTAAACTCAGGGTGGATCCAGAATTGTATGCTGAGAAGTTATCCCAAAACCTGAAAAGCCAGTTGAACAAGCTTCTCCAGAGCCAAAGATGTTCCGATTTGCAAATTATCACTGAAAAGTGAAGTGTGGTGAACGAACTAGGGTTTTCCAGCCTCCAGGAGGCTTCCATGAGCATGATGTCAACCCTCTCAGCCCTTAGGAGGAGTTTGATATAGCCCAGCGATACTCCCTTCAACATCCTAAACTCTGCCCACCTGTAAAAACTTAGGAGGCAGAGAGGGAGGTGAGTCTCCCTGAGCACAATGTCACCTTCTCCCACTCCCTGGAGAACTCAGTAAAGCCAGCCCCTTCTTCCCTCATCCACCCCAAACTCTGCCTACTTGTAAAGATAGAATTCTTTAGGAGGAGGCAGAGCCCATGGTAATGATATCTCACTCTGCAACAGAATTGGCTATGTAACAAGAGAAAAGTAGCAATCATCCCAAAGAAAACTAAATAGAGAATGTTCTGAAATTTTCACTAATGAGGGGAAATGAAACAAAGCTTTCTGAGAAGAAAGCACATGGCAAAGAGCCCCGGTCTCCTGCCTGGGGAACAATCTTTTGTGTAAAAAGTTTGGACCTGTTGGAGGGGGGAGAATCAAGCCCTCTCCCCACTCCAAAATTTGCTAAAAGCACCAAGAGTGTGTGGGAGGCAGCTGGCTTCCAACCAATGCATGAGAAACAGATGGTGTCCTGTCGGCCTTCTCCCATACTGTTATTGATTGCAAAACTTAAGGATCAAGACCAAGAAAAAAAATTCTCAATTCCACCCCCAAAAAGTGAGCTGGGAGAGGGTGGTAAACTCAGATATCCTAAAAGGCTCCCTGGAAATAAATGGAAATTCAGTTTCCCTGGACTGGCAATGAAGGTTTGCAAACTGCTCTTACACTGCCACCTTCTGGTGGTAGTGAATATAGAGCCTTGTCTGCTACTAGAGGCAAGGAACTGAATTGCTGAAGTTATTCTGGAATTAAAGGCCAGAAAACACAAAATACCAGTGGATGGACAGTTCTTTCCTTTAAAAACTAGTCCAAGCAGGACTGAATTTTCTTTTTTCTCTCCTCTTGCAGAAATTCCAAGAGGAGTGTTCCATGAGAGGGTGAAGTGGCAACAGGACTGAAGAGTCGCTGTTCTTTGCTGCATCGATTTTTTACATGTTTTTGCCTTGATAGTTTTGAGATATGTATGTTTTTACATGCTTTATATGTTTGTCACAAGCAATGTTTTACATGTTTGTATTTTCTCTCAGGTTGCTACAGTGTGTGGAAAAGATTTCTCCCTCAGTTTTCGGAGGTCACATAGGATTTCATATGATTATGGAATCAAATTTGTGTACCTCTTTCTCAGAGAAAAGTATAAAATTACTGTATCAAGGGAAGTACACATAGTAGAGGTAAGTAAGCTGCAAAGCCCAATTATGCAGAAGGGGATGTCAAACTGTTGGTGGCCCCTGGAAGGAGGGAGAAAATGGGCTGACAGAGGAGCTGAAGTGGCAGCTGGAAAGTTCTTTTAAGCTGTGGATGAAGAAAGCATAAGTTGTTAAGCTCACAAAAGAGAAGAAAGATTTCAGATTTGAGAACTGATGAAGGGTTTGGTAAAGTAGGAAAGGCATTTGGTCTGAACCCAGGACCCTGAGTGAAACAATATGCTGAGGAGTTTGGAATTACTTGAGTTTTGGCATATCTTTGACCCCCACCCCTGAGGCAATCTAGACTATCATGTAGTAAAATTTTTACTGAATGTAATCACCCCATGGTGCCCACTGACTTTTTCCTCTGTCCCTGACTATGGGTCGTGGGAATGCCTCTGAAACTTGGATGGTGGGAGTAATAAGCGTGGTCATCTGTGACATGTATTTTTTTTGGTTATGACAATACCTGGATCTCTAAGGTCATGGACTCCAAAAGGAAAGGAAGCCTAACTATTGAGAACTGGCCTATCCTTAAAGCTTATTTTTTTTGACAAGGAGTGCATGTAGTGGTTCAACCTTGGCTAGACACCAGGTACCCACCAAGCCATTCTATCACTCCCCAGAAAGACGAGAGAGAAAAATAAGATGGAAAAGAACTAGTAGGTTGAGATAAGGCAGTTTACTAAAGCAAGAAAAAAAGCACAGAAGTTTGCGTGCGCATAAGCAAACAGAAATAAAAATTAATCTGTACTTCCCATTGGTGAGCAATGTTCAGCCATTTCCCAGGAAGTAAGGCTTCAGCACACCTAGTGATTGATACGGAAAGGCAAAATTGTAGAATAATGAATGCCTATTGTTCTTCCTCCCTCACTTAGCTTCTATATCTGAGCTGGCATCATATGGTATGGAATATCCCTTTGGTTACTTTAGGTCATTTGGCCTAGTTGTGTTCCCTTTCCAGGATCTCGCCCACTCACAGACCCTTGATGGGGAGGGGAATGTTAGAGAGACAGCACTGCTCAACAGCAGCCAAAACACTGGTGTGTTTTCAACACCTTTCTAGCTACCAAAGCACAGCACAGCAAGGGTGCTATGAGAAAATGAACTCCAGCTCAGTCAGACACAATACAATCTCCACCCCTTATTCCATACCAATCACATCATGCTCAGATCCCACATAATTTATACCTCTTCCAACTGTTCCATTGTATTTATTTCTCATTACAGCAATCACTTCTTACCCACACATACAACTTAGACGAGATCCCTAAACCATCTCTATACCAAACATACATTTTAATTAACTACTATCCACCCATCCTTTCACAAATAGATATTATTTTCCAATTTCATGGGCATCCTTCACCTCTCCCAAACTGTGACTTTGGCTCCATTCCATCAGTATGGGTGTGGTCAGGACAGGATAAGCAGTATACCTGATCATTGGGCATTGACACTGGCCCGGTTCAGGTCATCATCACACTCTCCTTGCTCCCTGAAAAATTCATTCTTCATCAGTTCATGTCATTCCTGCAACATACAACTTACACCACAAATGATTTTTTTCCTCAAGGTTAAATATCCTTGAGGCATACACTGGGTCTCCCCATCCTTCTGCATTACACAACAAGTATGCCTAGGTCCTAAGGCAAAGACAATACAATGAATGGCTTTGCTTGTCCAGAGGGAGGAGAAATCCACTTCGACTTCCCTAGACCCTTCTCTTGCTGGGACCTTATCTCCTCCCACACTATGTATGGGTTTTGTTTGGGCAGGAGCAGCATGCTTAGCAGATCCTCTAGTGTTAACCAGACAAGTTCATTCTGTTAATTTTGCATCCTAATGCTTCCATGTCCCATTGCCTAATACTCTTAACACAGTCTTCAGCAGTCCATTATACCTTTCAATCTTCCCAGAGGCTTGTGGGTGATAGGGAATGTGATATATCCACTCATTGCATGCTTCGTTGACCAAGAGTTTATAAAATTATTTTGAAAACAATTCCAAATGTCCAATTCCGTTCTTTCTTGAACACCATGTTGCAAAAAAATGTGCCTCTCAAGGCTTAAGATAGTGTTTCAATCAGTGGCATGGTTTACAGGGTATGTTTCCAACCAACCAGTGACATCACTGGAACCAGGAGGGGTAGCTATATTTGTTCTTTTCTATATCTTTTTCTCTTTTTATTTCTTCTTCTTGTTCTTCTAATTCCCTGTTCTCAGAGTTCTGAGTAACTTAAAATCAGATGGGCTTGGAGTATGCTAAGTTAAATGGGCTAAGTTAATGCTTTGTGAAAGGTTTTATGTTGGTTGAATGCTGCTTTACTCTTTTTCCAAAGTTCTCTGTCTGAAGTTGCCAATAAAGATTTTTGTTGTTTGAAAATATTTTGTTGGTATTTCTGCTGTGCATCTAACTCAGAGTCCATGAAAAACCATAAGCCCTTTTTAAGAGTTATGTCAACAACATTTTTTGGGGCCTTACACCATGTTACCTGTCAAGCTCCTCTTAACACAATTACTTGTCTAAGGAGATCTTCCCACCGGGTATGCTTGGAGCTATGACTCTGACTGCTGCTGCCTTTGGGTGTTAAGGAGGACTTCAAGGTACTAGAGCTCTTTCCCTGCCTTTTGCTCACTGACCCAATTTGCCACTCCCTCACAGAGTGGCTGGTTACTTTCTTCCTCTCCCTGCCCTTGCCCTCATTCTTAAAGCCTTCCTAATGAGGTCAGATATCCTTCTGGCAAAAATACCTTTGCCTTGCTTAGTGAGGAGGAGCCCCTCTCTCCCAAGAAGACGCTGATCCACAAACAGGGTCCCATGCTTATAGAACTCAAAACCCTGTTGCCATCACCAGCTCCACAGCCAATTACTGAGGCACATTATCCATGCCCTCATCCTCTTGCCCTTTCCTCTCAACAGCAGAACTGAGTACAACACCCCCTGGGCCTCCATGCCCTTGACTATTGCCTTCAGAGCTCTGGTTGTTGCTAGGGGAAAGCTGGTGTCACAGATGCGCTTCTCCTGTTTAAACGATATGAAATTTGGTCCAGGCAAATGCTCAACAAGTAGGACCGGAACTCAATAAACCAACTACTTGATCAGAACTGTCAAAATGATCTCTGACTCTTCTGCAACACCTAGACAGCATCAAAAACATCTGTAGTGGCTTGACCTTGGCCGGATGCCAGGTACCCACTGAACAACTTTATCACTTCCCCTTCTCAGCAGGACAGAGGAGAGAAAATAAGATTAAGAAGAAAAGGCAGGTTGAGATAAGGCAGTTTACTAAAGCAAAAGTGAAAGTTTGTGTGCAAACAAGCAGACACGGGGGAAAAAAAAATTGTCTAGTTCCCATCAGCAAGCGCTGTATAGCCACTTCCTGGGAAGCAGAGCTTCCTTCAGCAAGAGTAGCAGTTGGTACACAATGCAAATATTTTAAATAACAAATGCCTCCCCTTCCTCCTCCCTTACTTAGCTTTTATATTTCAGCTGATGTCATACAATATGAAAAGTCTCTCATGCCAATTTGGGCCAGCTGTCCTGGTTGCATCTCCTCCCAAGATCTTGCCAGCCCAAGCCTACTGATGATGGGGTGGAAGGGTTGGAGAGACAGTGCTGATGCTGTGCCAACACTGCTCAGCAGAAGCCAAAACACTGGTGGTGTTATCAACAACTTTCTAGCTACCAATGCAAAGCACAGCACTGTGAGAGCTGCTTTGGGAAAATAAACTTAATCTCAGCCACATCCAATAAAGCATCATTGGGGCCTGATACTCAGCTTTGGGTGTCCTTTGCTGCTGAAATGGCAGTGATAGAAGATGGATTGGTACCTGCCCTTCACAAAAATCAACATTCAGTCCAAATCCTTCCAAACAAAAGGGTCAGGAACATCACCAGCCTTATTTATTATCCTTTTACCCTTCATATCTTCAAGTCATTGCCTTCTGTAAGACCCTGTGTTAATCAAGTTTAGCCAGACCAACCTCACATCCCTGCCAAGACCTCTTTATAGCTGGTCCTGGGTATCCAACAAACACACACACAGAGCTCTGCTCAGTGGCATCCCTTTCAATGCAGGAGTTCCAGATCTTTGCCACTCATATTGCCAAGTGAAAAAAAAATGGACACTAGATCCTTTTTCTTGTAAGAAACCCTTATTGCTCCGAAAGAAGGCTTTTTCCATTGAAATGTCCCCCTCTCAAAGTGACTGGATACCCAGATATTGATGGAATTTGCTGTTTCCAAAATGTTCTGTTCCTACCCTGGTCACTATCAGTCTCTTAACCACCAACCCCATTCTACTTCTACATGGATGAACCTACCTTTTAGGCGTTCTGCTGCCAGATCTTGGCTGGCTGCCAGGGGCCCCAACCAGCTGTTCTCTCACTGCCCCTCCTCAACAGGACAGGGGAAGAAAATAGGATGAAAAATTTACTTCAGGATATAGACACCTGCCAGATACAAGGCCAGCAGGGAAGCACCTGCCCCAGATAGTATTTCGCTATTTCTTAAATATGCTTACACAGGGGTGCCACCAGCTTTGCTGATTTGCTCAGCTTTGGCCCTCAAGGAGTCTGGTGCCTAGCTGGCAGAAACTAGCTGTGTCAAGTGCAGGACAGACCCTGGCCTCTTCTCACAGAGGCCATGCCTGCAGGCATGAAATGTTGTNCCATGCCTGCAGGCAGAACATGGAGTGTTGTGTCCAGTTCTGGACCCCAGAATTCAACAAAAAGATGCAGACAGATGGGAGAAGGTCCCAAGGAAGGCAATGAAAATGATCAAAAGGCTGAAGAATGTGAGAAAAGGCTGTAAGAGTTGTGTCTTTTCTCCTTTAGAAAAGAGATGGCTCAGGAGGAACATCGTGACTTTTCCGGCTCTCAAAAGGCAGCTACAAAGAGGACAGAGGCTCTCTTCTACACAAAGAGCAACATGGAGAAGACTCAACTGGAGGGTCTTNTCAACATATACAATTTTTGAGTTTATTTTAGTTTTAGATTGGTTGATTTTAGATTTTAGTTTGCTTTTTCTCGGAGTGCTTTAACCATCTGGTAAGTAGTACAGTATACCTTGCCAAAAAACTTTTTTACACTTTCACTTCTATGTTAAACCCACTTTTGCCAATACCTTTGCTGCTGATGCTTTAAGCAACCTAAAACACTAATTTGCAACAAATTCGTTTAGTCGGCAGGATGGCAAGTAATAGCACTGACTACTTACAGAAGCAGGGAATAAGTCTAAGTCCTATGTTGTCAGATAACTGTGCTTGGGAACACTGGCACAATTGGAAAGCTGTGGAGGAACATCTAAAAGCAGCAAGAGGCCACATGAAGACTAGCAAAGACAGAGGAATTAGTTGCAAAATGTCATGAACCTGTCTAGGCTTGGAGAAACCTCATCACAGTGTTCCAGTACTTAAAGGGAAGCTACAGAGGTTGGAGACTCTCTTCACAAGGAAGCACATGGAGAAGACAAGGAATAATGGGCAGAGGTTGCACCAGTCCCCATTGCTGAAGGTTTTCAAGATACTATTGGAAAGAGTGCTAGATAATCTCATCTAGGATCCCTTTTAAACAAAAGGCTGAACCAAATGATCTTTTGAGGTCCCTTCAAACCTGGGCTGCTCTAGAATCCTATGATTCTCCAGTGAAACACGGTTTCATAACCCGTGGCTGTCTCCACAATGCAGGAAATGTTTGGCAATGCAGGATGAAAAGTAAAACATACTGCCAAAACTGCCAAAGAGCTAAGACTGCTTCCTACAAGATGTGGGAGACTGATAAGGGATTATGAACAGGCAAATCACTATCAATGGAATGCTGTTAACAGGCTGCAACATTTCACATACTTACATTCCAGGAAGGCACTGTTCCAACTTGCAGAACTACTTCCCCTCAGTAAGACGCGCAAGACGGAGGTGATATCCCCATGACAAATCTTTATTGTGCAACGGCTGCTCAAAGCTTTTATTACCTTCCACAGACACATGGCACAAAGAATTAAACATCGACAGTGGCTAGATTGACGGGCAACAGACGAAATCCATTCACTGGCAATTTGTACATGTGCAGCAACTCTTGTAGTGCCAAAATCTTAGCCAGGTGGCCAGCCCAACTGACGGCCACCCAGAATGGGTAGATGTATGCGATAGACAGACTGCCCACCCTCGGGCCCTTCATCCACAACCATCCGGAATCCATTGGTCAGGCCCAGGTGAGCAACACACATCTCGCCAACAATCATAACATGCCCAAGAAGCTGGAGAAGGAAGTACAAACTCATAAATAAGTAAAATAGAAAGAAAAAAGGAACACACAAATAGGGGAGAGGACAGGAAAGGAAGGAGTGAGCAGAGAACCACCCAAAGAAAGCAGCTAGCAAATTCCTAGCAATTCAAACATTGCACTTCAAATTAATGTTCATCCAACTGCCCGCAACCAACGCTTTCCAAGCAAAACTACAAAGAGCAATTATGCACACTATAGAGGGAAAAAAGAGCTAGGCAATTTTTTTCCAGACAGACAGCAAAACAGCCACAGAAGCTGACTTTGTCTCTGGGTTAAGGCCCCACTTGTGTCTTCAGGCAACATAACCAATCCTGGTGGAAAATCAACTTTAGGCTGCCTTTTGTGTGGGTTTACAAAGTATTTGAACTTGACTTTCATAGATAAAAGCAAAGCATTCAGCATCTCTCAGCCAGCTTTGTCCTTCCCTTGTCCCTGACCCGCCAAAAACCCCAAGGCCTCTTCCTCATGTTAGAAATACTACTACTCTTACTTTAAACCATGACAGTAGGCACTAGACTGTGCTCCAAAACAACACTGCATTTTGCACCAGAAATACATACCCAGGGATGAGCACTGCTTTATATTACGGCTTTTAGTCAAAAAGCTCAACTCCATTACAAGCTAGAGGCAAAAGATTATAGTGACACAAAACTGAAAGTAGACTACTGTGTCCTATCAAGAGGGAAAGGGGAGGTGAGAAAGAGTCTAGATAATGAGGAACTAAATAGAGGTACAGTTTAACAAACAGAAAGCTTCCACAATACTTACAGATTTATCAGAATCTTCTGCTTCAGACAACCCGAAAACTGGCTGCTTAGGCATGACTAAGAAAAGCATCTCAGCTACGGGTGAAAGATCATAAAACATGAGTCACTGGAGGAAGAATAAACAGTTGAAACATAACCGGTTTCAGAGAAAGGTAATAGCTTATGCAAACCCATCTGCCCCACTGAACTCCTGCAGAAGCAGATTACCAGATACCCCAAACACAAGCCCAAACACTGATTTTTCTTATGTGATAGTAATGATTTCTATACCCAAAATACAATACATTTACAGAGCACATTCCAGAAATGGGCTTCAGCATGCAAGATGATGGAGACAAGAGATGAGCCACTGCTTTTGATTAACAACCTCCAGCATGTTTTAATCCTAAGCAGTTTTTCTATTTGATGTGGTCCACACAGAGGCTGGAGACAAATGGCTTAACTGAATCAGCAAAGAGTTTAGTGAAGTGAAAGAGCAGCGGCCATTCATTTCCCACAGGACAGGGAGCTCAAGTATTGAACTAACACATGACAGGAAACATACAAGTGTATAGGACAAGTCGGTCTTCTATATTACATGCCAACCCTAGCTTCAAAAGCAGAAGGCACCCCTGTTAACCTTCAGCATTTTAATAACTAAATTATATGAGATAATAACTGAAAGTTAACTTAGTGTAGCCAACGGCTGCATTGTTTTTGCCCTCAGTATAAGCAGCTCACTCTCATTCCCAGCACCAGCACCCGTGACCATTGCAAGCATGCTATCATGGTCCTACTTCCCCACAGAAACAAGATCTGGAAAGCTTTTGAAGCCGGAAGGATGACCCGTTTCTCAATTGTTTTGGTTTTTTTTTAAAGAAAAACCAGTTATTCCTTGCCTAGTCCAGTTTGGGGTTCAGAACCAAAGCCCAGGACAGCAGAGCTGTGAAACATTTTTGATGCTATTAGGAGACACATCGAAACCTGCATTTTTCCTATGCAAACCCAACTCATTACGGTAATTACTCAGACATTCACTGTTCACACACACACACATACACACGAAATCCCCGAGGAGATTGACTGAGCGTGCCTAAAATAAAGTTTCAAAACTATCATCTTAAACGAGGCAGCAAACTTTGCACGACTCTCAGTGCCAAAGGGACATAATGTGGCAAACGTCTGCGGCTGACAGCAAGTGCAGTACCGTCGGAGGTCCTTCTCTACGCGCTCACACGACACGGTGGGGATGGGATACGAGGCGAGTCCGGACAACACCAGCAACCCAGTAGGCACCGCGGCAGCCGGAGGAGTGGGGGTGCGGCACAGAACAAGCTATGGGGATGGTGCAGTAGAGAGCGCCAGAACCCAGAGGCCCCGTCCGTCCCCCGTCCCTGCACCCACCCGCAGCAGAAGCGCTGCCACACGCCCTGTCGCGCTCCCGGGCACCGCGCACCGGGTGTCCTCGGCTCAGGGAGAGGGAGATAGGGGAAGGGAAGAACCGCGCACAGAGCAAAGCTGCTGCTACCTCCTCGTCCTCCTCGCTGATGGTACCGGGGAAGTGCTTTGCCGATGATCTTTAGGAAGACAATAATGGCGCCACCAGACCGGACAACCCAGCATTCCAATACTCTCGTCAGGCAAGGACAACGCCCAATGCCATCCCCGTACTTCCTCCACTCGGACAGGCCCTCTGCGACTCCCATTGGGCTGACAGATCACCGCCGGCCGATCCTGCTTTTCGATTCGCTGCCTCGTTTGTCATTTTCGCTTGTCCCCGCCGCCTTGGCGGGTCCGCCCTCGTCGAGCTGGTGCTTACCGGGGCCCAGGGAGTTTGCGTGCCCTCGGGGCGCGGAGGGATCCGACCTTGGCGAGTCCGCGGAGGGATCTTCTCCGTGTAGTGCTGAGACCCTGAGGGCGGCCTACGAAGTCGCAGAACAGGCTGTAGTAGCTATAAGTACTGTTTCTTGTTATTTGTTACTGCATCAAGTCCATCCCAAAGGTGCCTGTGCCTTTTTGGTGCTGCTCCCTCCAGTCAAATGACTGCTTTGGACAGTGCAGGGCAGGCCTGGCCCTAACTTTTCAGCACATTTTGAAGAACAAACAGAATTTGCTTTACATTGTTTGCTGAAAGCCCCACTGCCATTGCAGACATTTCTATGCTGCATAACTCCTGGAAGAAAATACAATACAAAGCTTGCATTTGACACTACTGGCTTGAGGGCTCAAAATCAGATGTATGCTAAGCTGCCTTTTAGAAAAATAGAGAATGCCCTCAAGAGTGGTCTGTGGTGCCCAGTGCCCCAGGGGACAGTGCACACTTTGAGTGGTCTACACAACTGTCTTGTAACATATATAAATCCTGCTTTCCTCTATACTGAGCTAACGATATCCTTGGCAGCCTTTGTGACAATAGCACGTTGTCCTATTTATCAAAACTGCTTTCCAGCTGACAGGCCTCCAGGAAATATTGGTGCATGGGGTTGTGCCTCCCTAGGTGCAGGACTCATGTATGTTCAAGTTCCTCAGGTGGTTTTGATATGCGGATTGAAAGACTATAACTCACAGAGTAGTTATAAGAGTAAGGTATGAATTTATTCAGCGCTGAGGTGCATGGGGGATATCTCCTCCAAAGGCATGCACACCCTGGGGACTTGTTTCTCCCTTTTTATTCTCTCCAAACTAGGGTTACACAGTATGCCTAATACATATTCATTTGCTAACCCTGCCTGTCCCTGCTTCGTATTAAAATTAGTTTCACGCCTATTTGCAGCTGCGCACTGCTCCTTGTTGGTCACTCTGGTGGTCATCTGGGGGTCTTTGGGGCTGAAGTCAGCAATTTTCCTTCAACTGAACTTTTCACCTTGTGTTCTTGCACATACTCCGCTCAGTTCTTCTGACCCCTCTCCTTCTGTATCCTTCAGCTTAGGGGTCCAGAAGAATCCCAGGANGTCCTGCAGGTTTTATTCTTTTACTGATCTTATGGGAGCAGTGAGCATTTCACACGGGTTTTGTATCCCCTTCTTTTACTCAAGACAATTTTATAAATAATTCCTAATTCCTAATTTCTCTGTTTCAGTTTCAAAACAGATTATTTCCTATGATAGGAGGGACTCGGTTCCCCCAGTGCCTGCCTTGAGGTTCAGGGTCTTGAGACATTGTGGGAAGAGTGATTGCCAGTGGAAACTGGGAAAAATAAATTGCTGAGTAAAACAGCCTTCTCCATGTTGCTTGTCACTAGATGTCCTGAATTATTTATTGGCAGGGGAAGTGAGAGGGATGGGAGTCACTTTCTTTAGTCCTCCTTTTCTGACCAAGACACCTCTGGAAGCCCATCTTATGATTGTTCACATCCCTTGCCAAATTCAGCTCCAGCTGTGCCTTAGCTTTCCTCATCTCATCTCTATAAACCTGGGCAGCATCTCTAGATTCTTCCCAGGATGCATGTCCCTTCTTTCACTGCCTATGTTTCATCCTTGTGCTTCAGCTCAACCAGAAGAGAAGGCCCTTACTTATCCATGCTGGTGTCCTGCCTGTCTTGCCTGATTTCTTATGCATGGCAATCAAGAGCTATTTTGCTCTAAGAAAAATGCTCCTCAAGAACTGCCAGCTTGCTTCTTCTCCTATATCATCCCTGAGGGAAGTTTCCGACAAGGTGTCATCCACTGGTTTTTAAAGACCTGAAAGTTAACTGTCCTAAATTTCTGAGTCTTGACTTTACTCTTTGCCTGTGAGTGGGATTCTTCTGGTGGTTGAATTAAGAATGCTTCATCAACNTATACAGGAAAAATGTGGTGAAATTCCCATTGAGGTTGAAAATGTGGTCAATCCAATAGTGTGTGTGTGCTGGTTTCAGATGGAACCCCGCCCACAGAAGCAATAGACCAATCAGAAAAGGCCACGCCTCTGTGAGATACACATTTTAAATTCGGAAACCCGGAAAAGAGGCTTCTCTTTTCCTTCCGGCTGGAGCCTAGGTAACATCGAGACGGGCTTTGCTCAGAAAGAGCCGGGACCGGGCCGGCCCGCATGGCTGGAAGGGCCCACGCCGCAGGGCCGGGAGGGCCCGGACCGGCCGAGCTGAATTCTGTTTTTCTTTGCATTCCTGAGAGGGCCTGGGACTAGAAATGCTACTGCTATTGAACATTACTGAGCAGGGGGGAAAGAATGGAATACAGCGGCCACATGCTGGCTGTTCTTCCAGCTTGGCCCCCATGATGGAGTGTAAGCAGAGACTGCAAAGCAGCCTAGTAATATGAGCAAAGATTGGAGGTAGCCTGCGAACTAAAGATGGCCTGAGCCCAGCCTAGCTGCTGTGTTCTTTCGATACTTTGGCCTAGCCCTCAACCTGGATTCCAGTGTTCTACTGTGTTTTAATTCTGTCTGTTTTTCTGCGAGAGATTTAACTCCTTAAGACCCAGATTGAGATCTGCAGACATCAATCTTCTCCCAAGTGGAAGAAAACAGAGACTGAGAAAGGACAATGTAGAGGAACAGCATGGAGACATGAAATAAGAAGTCCTCGTTTTGGTGGGAGATTGAGGAGAGTCCTTGGACTGAAATTCTCTTGTAAGCCATCGTGATGGACTCTAATTAGCCTTGTAAATCATAGAAAATCATGGGAAGTGGAATGGTTCAATTTGAGACCTGAGTAAAGATTGTAATTTTCTTGGAGCTTATTGGAACAGAGAGGGAGATAAAGTAGTAAAGCCCCATTGGCCTGAGGGAGGGTCTCGGGGTGGTGGGCTTCAGTAGTGAAAACTATTCTATCGCTTTTAGTTATTATTTTGCTAACAGTGTTAGTGTTTGGGGTTTTGAGTAGGATACTATACAAGGGCATTATTAAGCTGATCTCAACTGCCTCAGATGTCAACCATATAGACGTGGCAGACCAGAGGAACCCTTACTGGCCTGCAAACGGGAATTGGTGGGCCACCTCAGGTCAGTAAGTCATATAAGCTCGTTACCTTTCACTAATTATATATAACAAAATAGCAGGAGATGTAGTAGTGCACATACCTGGGCTTCCCTAGTTTCTATGTAATCCCTCCCTCCAAGTGTGACGTGTTTATCCCTTCCCCTCCCTCTCTCTGGAATGTTATCCCATTGGCCATTGCTACATGCCTCCCCGCCCCTCTCC
>VWZN01002334.1:18371-31744 GCA_013396955.1 Regulus satrapa | reverse complement strand
TGTTTGTTGGGGGTGTTTTTTCTGGGGGGGGGTGTTTTGTTTGAGTTTTTTTTGTTTTTGTTTGAGAGTTTTGTTTGTTTTGGTTTGTTGTATGCTTTAGGTGGTTCACCTGGTTCTCAGGGACTGCAGAGCTCTCCTGTTTTATGTCCAAGCTATATCTGTTCGTGTAATGGGCGACTAAGTACTACATTAAAATAATGGACCTGTCTGACTGAGGGCTTCTTGTTTTCTCTTGAAAGGGGGCTGTAGAGATAAAAACAGTACAGCCAGACTGCCGTCCCTGATGTTACAGTGACATTTTTTAAGATCATGTCACATGGGCGGTATTCGCCATTCTGAAAGTAAAATGTCACTTTGTACTGCAGAGTAAGAATATTCGTAGGAATCTAAGTGAAATCAGTAGCTACTACAGAGCCTCAGGTGACCGAGTTTACGTGAAGTTCCTCTGCTGTGGCCAGGCGGAGTAGTTAAAGACCTCAAGAAGTGTTGGGAGCACCAAATACATCTTGTGGCCTTAAAGTGATAGGTATTGTTCACATGGTGTTTAGCTTGGAGCTCTTTTTATTGTTTAATTCACCAATTTACGATGCTGGCAACACAATGCTAATTACTACTGTTGCTTTAGTTTTCCAACTTAATAGCTAGCTTCATCTTACTTTTTACATAAATGATCAGTATACCAGAAGATAAGTGTGCAAGAATCATTGCTAACTGATTACACTAAAGTAAAAAGTTTTAAATGCTGTATTTCCAGTTCATGGTTCTCAGTGAAAAGTATTTACTTGGGAACAAAATCAAAGAAATTGAATAATTCAGATATTAATATAGAAAATAAATTATGTCATTATGTAAATCTTTTGATCCACTTGTAATTTATAGCTTTGGTTTTAGCTTTGTCTTAAGCTGCAAACTGGTGTCTAAGAGATAAAAGAATGTAGTTAACATTCTTTGGAAATTATGCTAATGGAAATGAAAGTGGTAAATAGATCTTTTTTATATATATTTTTTTTTTTTAATATTGAAACTCTCATTAGGCACTCATTTGTGTTTGTGGTTTGTTTTTCCTCCTCCATTCCCAAGCATAAATCTGAGGACTGTTTGCCTTTTCTCTCTGCAGAAGGGAAAACAAATGTTAAATAATGGAGGGGGAGCTTGCTTTCAAGACAGCTCAACTGTTCACTGGATTCAGCAACCCTCAAACCATTCTAAATCAAGTCAAGCCATTTTTTTCTGTTAGAAAGCATACAGAGAAGAAAAATAAATAAAAAGTTAACCTTTTGGGCAAAATAAAAAAACCTTCTCTTGGCTCTGGAATAGGTGCAGCTATATTTAGTTAATGATTATGTTTATTTTGGGAAGGTTGCAGTAGCCGATTTAGTTTTGCGAAAGCATGAACATGCCTGTTGCTGGTGTCAGTCTGAAGGCTTTTTGTGTGTTGAAGTACAGTTGAATCTCATTGTAATCTACACGGAGGGGATGTGAAATGTGGGGGAGGGGGTTCTGTCGAGGGAGGCATGTTCACCTGATATGAAAATCTTAATTGGAAGGGGCAGTAAGGCTTCCTTGTATGAGACTTTAGTAGCTGAAGTTTTGTGCATAATGAATATGTAAACATGATGAATAATCACACACTATAGGATAATTTTTCCCCCTATTAATTCATCTAACATAGCGAAAGGAAGAAAAGATGAGGGCACTTAACTTGGATTAATGGTTTGGATGTGGCCATTAACAGTGAAGTAGCATGTCAAATTTTTAAGGTACCACTACAAAAACAGATGCCTTTGACTAGCTATGTTGTTGTGGGACTAAAGCTTGTTTGTGTGAAGAATGATACCAACATACTAAGTCTGCTTAGAAACTGATGTATCTGTAGTACTCTTGTAGGGACACTTCTACCAGAAGGAGGAGGTTACCATCAGGGAGTTGCAGATTTTTAAAGCAACCTTACCATTACCACATTGAAACCCCTGGTGTAACAGTAAGTGGTACTGTTTCTGTGTTTGCTACCAACTGTCTGCCAGGGACAGTTTCACTCACTGCAACAAAATAGCAGAAAATATTGTTTTTTAGTATTTTAGCCAGTTCTTGGCAGAATCCAGCTGCTTTAGCCTGCGTAGCCAGTGAAAAAGAGATAAAGCTAGAACATTCAAAGAAGATGGCTTTAGGCTCAGGCTTCTGCATAAAAACCAAAACAGGAAAAAAATGGTTCTCTCATGTGTCCAGGGAAATCATAAAGAAGTGAAGTTCCCATCCACAAGTCCATGGGTCCTTCACACCTATTAGTGCTGAAGGAGCTAGCAGACATGATTGCTAGGCCTCTCTCAGATCTTTGAAAAGTTGTGGCAGTCAGGAGTGGTGCCACCACACTGGAGGAAAGCAAGTACCACCTTGACCTTCAAAGGAGGCAAAAAGGAGATCCTAGGAAGCTACAGGCCAATTGGTCTCATATTAATCCCTGAAAAGATGAAGAGTAGTCAGCATACTTAATCAACATTATTGCCCTCTATGCTGAGACAACTACCTAGATGGGAGGGAAGAGCAGTGGATGCTTACTGGATCTTAGAGCAAGGATTTGATGCTGTCTCTGGTGTTATTCTCATAGGCAAGCTCAGTAGGTATGGGCTGGATGAGTGGACAGTGAGGTGCGAGTTCTCACTGTCCCCTCATCCAGCCCATATTTCCTGAGCTTAAACTGCAGATCCCTAAGGGTTGTAATCAGTGGCTCAGGGTCTCACTGGTGGCCTGTCTCTAGCAGTGTCCCCAAGAGATCAGTAGTGGTCCAATGTTGTTGAACTTGCTCATCAGTGACTTGAAGGAAGGACAAATGTGTTCTCAGCAAGTTTAGTGGCAAAACAAAGCTAGAAGGAGTGGTCAATCACCTGGAGAGCTGTCTGTGTAGCCCTTCAGAAGGACTTCAGCAGGTTGAAGAAGTGGGCAGAGAGGAACTGTCTGAAATTTGATGTGTGCAGTTTTGGGCTCCACAGAACAAGAGAGGCTTCTGGAGCAGGTCCAGTGGAGGGCAGCCTGGATGGGGGCTGGAGCCTCCCAGTTATGTGAAAAGGCTGAGGGGATGGGGCCTATTCAGTCTGGAGAAGACTGGGAGAAGATCACATCAATGTGTACAAATACCTGAATATCTGATGGATGGATGTTATGAGGTTGGAGCCAGGTTCTTTGTAGTAATTCTGAATAGTGGGCAGAAACTGGAATGTAGAAACATCCACCTGAACACAAGAAAGAAATTCTCTACTAATTGAGCACTGGAGCAGGCTGCCCAGAGCAGTTGTGGAGTCTCCTTCTCCATGGAGTACTAAAAAGCAGTCTAGACAAAATTCTAACTACCATGCCCTAGGGGATCCTGCTTGAGCAAGGAGGCCTTGCTCAAGACCACCTCCAGTGGTCTTCTCCTGACTTATCTGTTTAATGGGGGGAATATTTTCCCCGAAGTAGGTGAATCCTGGAGGGAAGGTTACTCTTTAACCATCTGTTATTCTGTAACATGTAATAACATGACTGTACCATACTCCCATTATATGTCGAGTACATCAGCGCCTGGTAGGATTGATAACAAAGTCAACTGGAGCTGGTTCAAGCTTTTCCTTCTCTTGTGGAAAAGTTAATTACTAATTAATTTAAAGGGAAAATTTATGTTCAAATAAAACTTTTATGAATGTGAATGGTACTCGTGTCCCTTTTCCATTAGCTTTTATTTTCTGGACACATGCTCATCTATCTGCATTCACAGGTTTAAAAGATAGAGCTTGTTTCAAAGTAGCTTCTTTTACTCTAAACTCTCAAGGTGTTTTTGTGAGTGTGATGTTGAAGACATATTCAAGTGAGATCTTTTCTCGGCTAAATAGAGGGTAATAACAATCTCCTTGGTTGAAAGAACCCTTCTGAATACATTCCAGAATAAAGCTGATGTGTGACAAAGCTGAGCTGGCTTGCAGAGATAATGCGTTACTGTTCCTATTTATTTTGTAGTCTCTAAAGTTCTAGAGTTTGGTTTGATGTCATATTTTACAGGAAAGAAGTATGCTGTTTTATCTCTGTTTATTCTCCCTTTGTTCTTTTCAGGCTGCCTTTGTACTTCCCAAGCAAATAGTTGCAGTTTTGTGAGTGTGTTTTTACAGGAATAACACTCTACACTTAATTTTTTATCATTTTATCTTAATGGTTTCTGAGCTGCTGCAATTTCTCAACACCCATTTAATTTCCAGTCCTCTCTTCTGCAGTGCTCACCAAACCTCCCTAGCTTTACAAAATCTGTCAGCTGCAGATTTTGTAAACATATTAATTAGTGAAGAAATTTAAGACTATTGACAATAACCATGCCCAGAATGGATTTTTCTTTTACTCTGAAGTGTCCTCAGTTATTAAGCATTCATTCTTGGGTGTTGACCTGTGTCGTTCTGGCATCCCATTATCTTCTTGTGTGCCTGTAGTAAGATGATTTTTTTTTCTAGTTCTGGCTCTTCCTGGCCCGTTACACAGCCTGTGGAAGTGGTGGAATGTTTCTTGCCCAGTGGAACAAGCCCAGAATTCTGAACTGAAGCCTGATTTCTTAGAGAACCCATTTTGCTGTTCTTGCTGTGGTTAATAGTGCTCCTATGGCAGATATGAATTTACCCATCTTTAAACATTCTGTGAGTTTGCCTCTTAAGTATAATACACAGGTAGAATCTATCATTATTAACTTATTCTGGTGTTCCTTTTTAAATCATGCTAATTACAGGGCAGTGTCAGAATACATAAAGAAAACTACCACTGTATAACTTTAAATGTGCTAAATTGGGAAAAATAATTTATTTGCTGTATTATTTCAAGGACTATTGTGGTCCAGCTTAGTCAAGTGAAAAACAAGTATGGAGGACAATGGGTTTTTTCTTCAAGTAAGACTCAAGTCATGCCACTATTCAAAGAATGGCATATATTACATGCATGTAATATATGGTCCAATTTGGAATATGTTGTCAGGTTAGAAAGGAAATCTGTTTAGGCAGTGAGTATTGTGGGCCTTTGAAAAGCATGAGACGTGCTCTGAGAATTCTGTGTAAATCGCAGCTACACAGCAGGAAAATCATGTGACTGTTCCATTAGTAGAATTTCCTATAACTTGTTTTTTCCTCTCCACTTTTATTTCCTCCTATCAAATTTGAGTTGTGTTCTCTTTTTTCTCACAAATGTTTATCTTTGCACTTTTCTCCTTCCTTTTTTACTGTTACCTATTTTTAAAATTTCCTTTATGTTTTCTTCCAGAAATTTTTACTTCACCATTGCTGTTTATGCCAGCGTTACGCACAGTAATTATAAGGTGAAATCACATTATGTAAAATATTCACTTTTATAAACTATTGCTCACAATTTAAACAATGTCTGAGAACCAATCATAACTACTTTCCCAGCTTCTTAAACTATAGACTTTGGTTTTGCCCAGATTCAAGACAGTGGAATCAAGCCCAGATGCCCAGTTTAAGACAGTGGAATCTAAGTAAAGCTGAATTTGGCCAAAATTTTCTAACTGCTGTTAACATGACTTTCATTATCCCTAAATATGTGGGTTTTGTCATATTTAATATTATCATATGAAAGGGGATATTCTTGTCCTGGCAACCAGGAAAAAAACCCCTAAATGGCACAGACAGAAAAATAAACTATAAATCTCATTCTCTGAAGAGAAAATGTAAAGTTTTGTTTTCACAGTATTTTTCTATGCCCTGTTCCTGTTTTATGTGTGCTTAGTTTTCAGATTACAAGACAGCGAATCCACAAGCAAGGCACACCTTAAATATATATATATATATATTAAGTTCTCAAGCAGTATAATATGTTTGCAAATTCTCAGTCATGCTATCTGTTATCACATAATACAATAATAACTGAATACAATTAGAACATACTGGTAAATTTTATAAATCAATGCACTGTATGAAGTAACAGAATATTCTAAGTGTCTCTCCTATGTAAACATGTAATATTTGAGACAAATCCTGAAATGTCTCATTAACCTTCTTATGTCAAAAATCAACCTGGTGAGTGTGATGATAAAGGAAAACAACAGTAAAATGAGGAGGGAAATGGTCTGCTAAAAGAGAAGAGTTTCAATATTTTTTTAAGTATGTTCTCAATGTGCAAGGGCAATTTTGTTGTGTACCCTAACAGAGTTTTCCCAGGTGAGTGATTGCTGTCTGTTTAGTTACACAATTTGCTCAGAAGTACCAAAGGCAAATAGCAGATCTGGGATGAGTAAGTTTTTCTAGAGGTTGTCAAACCTGGATAAATTGGAGTCTTCTCTGCTGCTACGCAGCTTGCAGAGTAATGATAAAGCCTTAAGTGTGTTCTCTCTGTGCTCCCCTATGAGCCCATTGCTAACTGCTATAGGTAAGTAGGACTCTGGAGATATTTTTATGTTTTATTTGTGCTTCTTCCTTATTAAATCAGGTGGTGAACATGAAATACAACTAATCAAGAGTGAAGGTATGCAATTTAGGATGTGGAGTTTTGTTTTCAGCTGGTCTTGTCAATATGCAGACTCTAATTTAGTGTTCACATTCTGGTTAGGGTGTAAGAATAGTTTGCTTGTGTTTAGCTTTGAACAACTGAACTTGAAGCCAAAATAAATCCTTCACCATGGGATGGTGTACAAGACAGGCCATTCAGTAGTGCTAATGGAATAAGTAGATGTCAGCTTTCTGCAACTGTTGTTTGCATTAGTCACTGCTTCTAGTAATCTGCTGACACAGCAATTCATATTACCACTCTTAGCGCAGAGATTCAGATAAATCAGGTTAATTTTGACTGGTAAGGTAAATTGGGTGTGCTGGACATGACCCAGAAATGTGCACTCACAGCCCAGAGAGACAAACGTGTCCTGGACTGATGCAAAATAGTGTGGCCAGCAGGGAGAAGCCCCTCCCTCTCTGGTCTGGTGAGACCTCACCTACAGTGCTGCATCTAGCTCTGGGGTCCCTGGTGTCCAGGAAGGACATGGATCTGTTGGAGCTGTCCAGAGGAGGCCACCAAGATGGTAGAGGGGATGGAATGCCTCTCCTTTTGGGAAAGGCTGAGAGAATTGGGTTTGTTGAGCCTGGAGAAGAGAAGGCTTTGAAGAGGCCTCATTGCAGCCTTGCAGTTAGCTGAAGGGAGCCTGCAGGAAAGGTGTGGAGTGACTTTTTACAAGGGCAAGTAGTGACAGGATAAGGGGGAATGGTTTCCAACTGAAAGACAGAAGGTTTAGATTAGATAGGAGGAAGAAATTGTTTCTTGTGAGGGTAGTGAGGTATTAGAACAGGTTTTCCACAGTAGCTGCCGATTTTCCATCCCTGGACGTGTTCAAGGTGAGTTTGGATGGAACCCTAAGCAACCTGGTCTAGTGAAAGGTGCTGCTGCCCATGGCAGGAGTAGAAACTACGTAATTTTAAAGGCTCATTTCAAGCCATGCTACTCTAGGATTCTATGATACGAGCCAACCCAGTGCATTTTGGCAAAGTAATGCTGCTTCAGACTGTGTTTTTGACATGTGAATTAACTTCATTCTTCACAAGAAATGTGATAGGTGAAGGCAACTTTAAATCCAACAAAACAGACATTTCCAGAAAAACAGCATACAGTCATAAATAGGATATCATACAAATAATTAATAATTGTGAAAAGTTGTATGTTCATATAATCTAGTTTAACCAGGAACTTAACTAGTTTTCTGTGCTAAGAAGATACCTATGATCCATTTAGAAATCCTAATGAATTATTCAGCGTTTTTGCATGTTTTCTACTTTATTGCATATAAATTCTGGTACTTAGCTTGCAAGAATTTTGTGTTCATTGTTGCAGCAACTTTGCCTGCTGTCTCTGTGAGAGCTAGAGGCTGTTTGCCCTTCACTGTCTTGTTCAGTGACCTGTACATGTTAAACTTGACAATAGTTACAAAGGATTGTTTTAATACATGATGTTTTAATCTAACTGTGTAATGTATGTGAGTTAACTTGCAGTCATGTGCTTGACAGCTCTGGGTAGGATAGTTATAATGCTACTTGCTGTCCAGTTTGTCTTGTGCAATAAATGGTAAGTTAGCTGAGACAGCTAGGAGATAGCCTCTGGCAAAAAAAGTTCTCAGAACAGCTCTAACTACATACCATCCTCCTACATTGGAATACCTTTATACTTCAGAAACTTAGGTATAAATGCAGAAAATAAAAGTCTCTTAGTAGATGAAATTGTGAGTCTCAGCACAGATTATTATAACCAGTCTTGCTAGAGATCTCCTATGAAAAATTGCTAAACTCTTCAAGTTTCTACTAGACTCAAATAGTGCTTCTCTCATTACAGCTCTGACAGAAATTTTAGTTGCTTGAAATAAAATATTTTAATAGGACGCTACCCTTTGGGTAGGCTTCCTTTCCCATAAACTATAAAACATATTCCTGGAATTAGCCTCTTAGATTATTGAATGCTTGTGGAGAATAAACACCAGGTTTAAGTTTGATGGTGCTATTCCTGTTTAACCTGTGATAGCTGAGGTGTGGGCATGGCATTGCTTCTTAAGCCAAACCACGCAGTGTTTTTTTGCTGTGGGACTTTGTGGATGTGTAAAGATATGGAGACTCTGTGACTGCCAACTTCACAAGGCCACCCTGAGCTTTCCATGAAGAGAAAATACAGCCTGCTGAAGAGACTTTACATCATGGGACACTCCATTGTCCTGGCTGGCTGAAGGCAGAATGGTCTGTGTATTAGTAATGTCCACCTGCTGCAGCAGTTTGCTGCAATGCTTATGACTCAGAGTCCTATATCCCTTGCCATGCGCTCTTTAATACTCAGGTGGAATATAATGTATGTGAGAGACTGTTATCAAACCAAAACATTGTGTTCTGGTCTAACTGATAGATTTTTTTTTTTTCTTTTAGGATTTTTTTAAAGTCTTTATCAGTCTGAAAGCCTCTAACTGTCTCAATTGTAGATTTACCTAGCCTCATGGTTTTCAATTATTTTCCCTAAAAACGAGAATAATCAGAATTATATTTTAATGAAGACCTGTTAGTAGGGTTATAAGCTTTATTTTTAATGCTTTTTGTAACAGAGATGAAAGGAGCAGAACTGGACATTTCTGAACAGTCTTAAAATAACTCATTTCTGATAAGAAGATACTCAGAGGAGTTAGTAGCCTGTTACACAGAACTTATGAATGGTTTTCAAATATTTCTTACCAACTGTCAGGAATTGTTTTCCTCCTTGAACTTCCCATAGAGTGTGTAAAAACACATGCAGTTAACCAGCCATTCTGAATTTCCAAAAATTTGCAACTTACTGAAAATACCTGGGACTTTTCGGCAAGATTAATGAGAACTTTTTCCACTGTAAAATTTGTATAAAGTGACTTGCTTAGAGCAATAACAAAATAGAACAAAACAACTTTCAGATTAATCTGTGCAGCTGAGAGTAGGAATCTTGCAAAAATTGTCATCACTTGTTACCTACCTAATTGTAGAGGTACTTTAAAGTGTCTTAAATGACATAAGAGTACTTGAAGAGTATTACTATTAGACAATGAGGAGAAAGATGCAACTAAACCTTAACATACCGGTATCTGGAAGAAAGTAGATAAGCCTAATGCCTCAGAGTTCATTTGTTCAGGATAAAAAATGAAAGTATCAAGGAAAATAAGCCATTATCCAGCTGTAGATTTGTACTGGAGAAGTGTTTGTCGAATAGAATTTTAACTCTAATGCACTTGCTAATTTCAGTAAATGTGAAGAAATGCATTTAAATGGGTCATCTTTGATGAGAAGCTTTGAAAAGCAGAATGATTCTACTCCAGGGAAGCCAAGGAGCTAGGTAAATGTACAGTCCTTAGTTACAAAGGGCTTGATATTAATATTCTGGGTGATGAAACTAGGTTGATAATTTGTTGTTATTATTATATTGTCCATAATGCTTATAATTTTGTCAATTGTTTCCTGTATTATTTATTAGTCCATTGTATTTACTTCCTATTTAGCAGGGCGAATGGATTTTTCTAAGTGTGTCAGGGGTGCAATCCTCTGCCTCACTATTGCCTTCATGCATTCTAATGTGTGCTAACAATAGCATTAAGGACAATGGCTGTGTACCTTTTGCCCCTGACTGCCATCTGCCTTTTTACCAGGCCTAGTATTATGAACAAATTATCAAGCAAAGCAGGCTGTCAGTGTGGTATGCCTGGATATAAGTCTACGTTGACATTTAGATTTATGAGTGTTTGTATGTGTGATGTACAGACTGGTAAGCAGTGCAGATGCATAATTGTGTTAAACTTTCTCAGGAATCTTTCAAAAAACAGAGAACCTGCATTCTGCTGGTGAACTACTGAACCTCTGCTAAGACTGGATACATTCAGAATAATAAACAAGGAAGAAAACAAATCCGTGGTGGATAGATGCAAGTAGATTGAGAAGAGTAATAAGACAACTATCCACCCAGCGTCCAAATAAAGTGATATTTTAAAGTTAACTGGAAACCTGTACTGGAGTGTTGCGTAAGAAAACCCCAGGGACAAGGAAACAAATATAATCAGTATAGCTCCAGATGTCAGGGAGATAATGACAAAAATATTTGTCATTACCCCAAGCTAGCAACAGTTTAGTTGGAGATTAAGTTGTGTAAGAACTGAAACAGGTATCAAACACATGGAAGTCTCTAGCAAAGCATTAATTATCCTACACCACTGTAAATAAACCAAGCTATTTTTTTCGTCATTGAAAATTATTAGGGGCATTATTGTTAATTAATTAATTGGAATTTATTATTATAAATTGTCTTGTGTGTGGAAGAGGTAATGTTTCTTGCAACAGGAAAATTGTTTTGGAGTAATGATGAGAGTTATTTCTCTTCCCTCTTTCAGCAGTTCTTCCTACATCACTCTAAATATAGTCAGCCGTTTCCCTGTCTGTTCAGGAGGACTTGGAAGAGACTAAGCTTGCTTCTTCTACCCTGGTGTAGGTTAACCAGAAGAAGAGAAATACTTGGTGCTTTTGTTAATCCTGTTTGCTTCTGCTGCTGCATCCCTCCAACTCTTTCCTCAGAAGCCAAGGTTATGCAATTAGGAATTAAAACTGACTCTTCAGGTTGTATAGGTTGCTGTAATAACTGATTATTGCTGTCTTATTCCCAAATAAAGCAGGTAGTCTGCTCTTCTAAGTTGCTTCCTACTTTGTCTGGGCCTAAAGCTTTTTCTGTTCTTTTTTTCACTTGTGAGGCTCTGAACAGGCTGCATTTCGGAACCTAAGAAAGAGCTCTGTTCAGAGCAGTCAAAGTAGAGATTGCACAGGCATGTCTGTTTCTGAAGCCACTGCACAGAGGGAGGACTTTCCAGAAGAACCCCTGAGAGCATAGGCGTGGCACAAATCCTTGCACAGGGTAGATCCAAACTGGAAGGTTAACCCTAAACACGCTAGCAGCATACTAAATTCAGAAACCATCCCAAAAGTTAATTAGAAATTGTCCACTTAGAAAATGATTGGCTAGTTAGACAGACTTCTAGCTTGTCTTGTTGCCTGGGAAAGTGACCTGCAAAAGCTGTATTTGTTGCAGTATAGATTTTTAAAATAAAGGAGTTGGACCATATGCCTGAGTAAGGGCAATAGCAGCAAGTTGTCATTCCAGACAAGTTATCAAAAACTTGTGGACTGTTGAAGAATAACCCACACTGCAGAATGTGGGTTTCACTGCTACATAGTTAACATCTACAGAGAACAACACTGACAGAATGTGAAACTGCATTACTCTGATAGATCTAGAGATGAGGCTCCATTATAAGCGTCACTGATGTATCTATCCATTGCTATTCCTTGCTTCCTGTACATCACCCATTAAACATGCAAAATTCTGGCCACTTTGAAGAATGAAGAATCCCCCCAAAATTACTGCTCCTTCTACATACCCATTCTCTTTCCTGTACCTAGTTCCTGTGGGCCAGAGTGGATGGGGTTTTGTTTTATTGGGGGGTTGTCCCTGTGTTTTTTTGAGGTTTTTGTAAATGTGTCTTTAAATATACATGAAACCTGATTACTTGGAACTGTGCTGCTAGCTGGAATGCACCATCTCCCTAGAAGAAAAATTACTTTTTTCTTACATGAGAGGGGAGCTGAGGAAGCACAGGGTGAGAATAAAAGAAAAGACATAATGGGAATAAGAAACAAACCAAATTAAAACTAATTTATGGAAAAAATTCAGGCCGAGGAATGTGAAATGGAGGCTCCTGGCAGTTAGTGGGAAGCATGTTTGACTGAGCCAGTTCTTTTGCTTCCTCATGGCTGCTACAGATTTTTCTGGTAGCTGGCATGTAACTTCAAAACTAACTTCTATGCTTTGTTTTATCTGATAGGCATGTTTGGAACACTCAGTATAAGCAACTTTAGACAGAAACAATTGTGATTGTAGTTGGTTAGGGGATGATCATAGGGATAAAGAAGACTTAGTAGAGGTTGTAAACAAGTAACATTTTTATCGTGCTACAATGGCTCATGTATGCTATTACTTTTTGTTTTGGTTAGAGGAATATTATACCAATTGAAGAAACAAGTGTGTTAATGCTGCTGCAATTGTGGAGAGGCTGAATTGAGGGTTAAGGCAATCCACCTTCAAACATCTCAAATTTCAGTCATTATGAAAGTGCTTTTCTCCAGGCATAGCTTACTCATTTCAAGGATTACATTGTTATGTAATTTTACTCAAGAACCTGGCTATTAGTAGACGAGGGATGAGTAGAAAATTTGTTGTTAAAAGGACTGTGATTGTGATAGCTACCACAAGCCATGCAACAGACCGTACAACCTGCACATCAGTTTAGGAATGGAGCTCTGCTGTTATATTGAAGTTTTTATTTAATGGCCAGGTTTGCCAGAGGCCCTCTGGAAAATCAAAGTGCTGGTTTCAAAATTGGCAAAGATGTTAGTGCAGATGAGACTCGAAATGTCATAGATGGAACCTTTCTGCTTTGTTTCTGAAAGTACACGTGTGATCTGGGTTTGTCCCTCTTTGGAATTTTTTTATTTTTAATTCAGATAACAGCAAGTGAATTGCTGCCAAGACATTATGGAACTATGCTGCACATAGCTACCATATTTTCTTGNATAATCCTGACTTTGAAGGCACAAAGACAGCATGAAATTTCCCTGAAAGAAAGATTAAATTAGTGGCAGATATATGGACAGCACACAGAGGTCAACTCTTTATCCAATGATCTAGGTGGCAGAAATGTTGAATGTGTTGATAGAGTGAATTTCTTCTTCCAGCTTGATAATTTGCCTTAATTACTTGATGGGAAGAAGAGGAATATTTTGAAGACGTTCCATAAAACAACCATGGTCAACAAGAATTTTGACAGGTGGATTTAA
>VWZN01002333.1:513800-529579 GCA_013396955.1 Regulus satrapa | reverse complement strand
TTTAAAAAAAAAAAAAAAAAAAAAAAAAAAAAAAAAAAAAACCCAAAAAACAAAAAAAAAAAAAAACCAAACCAAAACAAAAAAAAACCCACAAAGCATTTTACATTAACACTCTTAAAATTATATCAGCAGAATTAGTTCTGACTAAATACCACAAAGGTAAGACACATTCCTTTTGCTGGTGCCTATCAGATCTTCAAATCCATGGAAACATAAACCCAGGAATCTTCATTTCCCACAGTCAAATTGGATCATGAAATCAACTGAAAAGAGAAGTGCGTTAGTTTTCTCCTTTTTTTCAATCGAATCACATATAACCTCTTCTTTTGCATCAAATTATCATGAAAATACACTTTCCTTTTTTTACTACAAAAAACCCCAAAACATCCCTAGAGCAAACAAATTGCTCTCACATGCCTTTGCTGATAGTGCAGAGACATGCACAAGACACAGACACAGCAATTCTAGACAGCCATGAATTAACATCTCCAAGTGAAGCCACAAGAAAATGAAGTTACTCTATTAACTCCACTAAGTGAGCCTCACTTCTACAGTTCCATTTTTTGTTTCGGGGCAAACCAAAGTAAGGAAACCCGATTTTGTTTTTACAAATGACAAACCTCAGATTGGACAATAAACCCTCTCTCTGTCACAAGTACAGAAGGTAAGGTCTGATTTTCAGCACAGCAAACTCAAAGGCAACATTATCACAGCTGTACTACCAGGAGCACATAGAGAAAAGCTACCTGTGTTTATTCCCTTTTGCCTTAGCTGACACATCTGCAGAGATCGTACAACCTCACGCGTTGTTATCTATGAATGTGCCTGAACTAGCATGCAGCTTACAGCCAAGGCTTTAATTTAAAGCAAATTCACAGCTTCCAGAGTATAAGTCATTAAGAACATTAATTCTAGTTATGCTTACCAAAGAAATGCGTAAGAGTAGTAGTGGCATGCTAAGAAAATAATCTGAAGTCATTATTTTTTTGAAGAGGGAATCACAAGGGAAAAAACACCCTTAGGTTTAGGTGAGCACTAAACTTTCAATATTATATACAAGAAGCTATTTTAACTTGCATAAGAGGATGCCATGCCAGTCTGAAGAAAATAAACCAACCCACTCCAACCCAGAATATTTTCTAAATTATAAAGTCTTTACCTCTTTGACTGTTTTTTTAATGAAGTCTTTTCTGTCAGATAAATCATAACTAGGATATTTTTCATACACCTAAACCAAAGTAAAAAACAAAACAAAAAAACAAACCTCAAATTACTTTCATTCAATAAATGGTATGAATAGAAGAAACTTAAATGATATTAGGGCAAAAGCTGATATTGAAACGGAAAAAAACCTTATTTTCCTGTCCTTATTTTGACCACATAAATATTTAAATGCATGTACTCTTTTATGTTTGGTCACCGACTAAAAAGGGACTATAATTTTTCACATCAACAAACTGAAATGCCTGGCTTGCACAAGAATTCTCCAATTTTTGTTTTAAATTCTCTCTGAAGTAGTCAGATAGTCCTGCATTAGTGTAGAAAACTAAACAATTAATGAAAAATAAATAAGCCTTGGTATTTAGTAGTAAGTAAAACTGTGATCCATTTAAGAGATTAACACAAGAGTCACCACATTTGAGTGCTACTGTACAATTAACTACTCTTTGGTTAACAGGGTGGGACAGTACCCAACAAACAAAACCAGATAAAAACACTGACACCAGAGTATATGTATATTCTATTTCAGTATACCAAATTTCAGACTTCTAAGATGACTCTAAATATGAAGTTACATACAGTTTTCTCATAACTTCTGGTCTATTTTTTTCATGACAACTTCTTGAAATTACAAGTAAAACTAAACATGTAAGTTAGCCAGAATATATAAAGGTAACTGTATTATTCGTGTTTTGGTCATACTTGCCCACCTTTCCATTTTCTGGCCACATGGCTCCCACCTGTTCTGAGAATTAATGGATGTCTTGTTGAATTGATTCAACTCACTAACTCAGCTGATATCACTCTTTTAGATAAATGCTGATAGACAACAGCTGAATGGACTTATAAAGAGAACATAGGATGAATGAGTGTGCAAGGTGAGCAGCTGAAATGTACAGAGCACAGGACACAGCCCTCCCCTACGGACAGCAGCAAACCTGCTGCACTGCCTAAACATGTCAGATATTTTCACTGCCACACACGACACTTGGTCTGGAGGCAATACTGCTACTTCCCAGGTAGCTAATTTTAATATTTCCCTTTTAATGCTGGTATCAGTGCTGCATATCTCAAGATGAAAGCTCTCATTGTTATAGCTATTAGCAAGTAAATAAACCAATGCAAAATTAGTTTCTGAACAACAGTGCAGAGTACAAGCCTCCATTTCTGGAATGATGATAAAATTCAGTTCACAAACAACACAACACCTATAAAGAGACTGCAAAATTGTATTTACTTACCTCCTTGCAGATTTGTTTCATTGTAACTTCCTCCAAGTTTGCATTGGCCAACAAATTCTTGACAGTTTCCTTCAGTTCTTCATCTGTGGGTGGTTTCTTCAGTTTTTTAATTAAAGGTTCATCATCTGAACTATCCTCAGACTCACTTTCTAAATATGAAGAACAAAATGAATTGTAAAAGGTTTTCAGTCTGTTTTCTTCCTCAAAAATCAAAGTCATCAGAACTTTTCACAAGTATCCAATCCAGATGTTTTCACTTAAAATAGACATCTTGTTAGACCATCCATTTAAAAACAAAGCTAATGCTATCAGTACTACATTTATTTATAAACATGCATAATTATTGATAGATCATCAGTTCACAAATCAACAAGAATTCTAAAAAGCATGGGACTAATTTAACCCATCAAACTAATGAAAAAGACTTATTAAAACAATTCTAATTGAGGTATTACAGCCCTAAGAAAGTAAAAATGTAACTATTTCCTTTTAAAAGGAGTTAATATTTCTTTTTTTCCCCTAGCAGCATCACATGCTAGGATCTTGTAATTTTGCAATGTAATTTTGCAAACTTACTATCAGAAACATCATGAGAACAAATAAGGAGAACTTTGTAATGAAGTTAAGTGAAGGAGCACAGGACACTCCTACAATCCTTTCCAGCAGAAAAGGAATTAGACTGAATGACTCCAACATCCACTCAGTTCCTCTACTGCCAACAAGACAAAATTCAGAGTGGCTGCCAAACTAGATAATGAACTTACAGAATGACCTACTTAACATTTTGATTTATGTACAGCAAACAAACTGGAAACAGAAATGCAGGAGTAGTAAATAAGAAACTATAAATATATTATGTAACTTACAGGAAAAGCACATATATAACATTTATGTGTGTATATATATGTATATCTATATGCTGATGATAAAATAAGGCATTCACACAACACAGCCGCACAATTGTAAATCACACATTTAAACACATTTATAAATCAAACTGAAAATCCACTGAGTTCAGTACAGGCCAGTTACCCTCCTGGGAAATAGGGCTATGGGAGAAATTTAGCACAATTCTATACCTAAGAGTTTACTTGCACCTTTTCACAAAGCACTGACAAGAATGATAACTAATCTGACCTGATGCTTGTGCTGTAGCATGTACCATGCATATGCCTGTGCTGGCATTAGAGTTTTTTCCAGTATGGATAAAAACTGCACTAGAAACTCAGACTACAATTGTGACAGACGTGGCCGCTATCGCAAAGTGTCAGAGAATTTAAGATGGGAAAGGACCTCTGGAGATCATCTGGTACCAAAGCTGCTACTTGGAACAGGGCCAAGATATCTAGCTGGGTACTTGGGCCCCTGCCAGGCCGCTGTCCAAACACCTCCACCAGTGGGGATTCACTGCTCCTCCAGGCCCCAGTTCTGTGACCACGCATGTGGTGAAGTTTCTTCCCCTAACAAGTTCCTGCATTCTCCCTGTGCCAGCTTGTGCCTGTCCCCTTCCATCCCTCTCACTGTGCACCTCCAAGCAGAGCCCGGCCCTGCCTTTCCCAAACTCTCCCATTTGGGAGTTGCAGACTGCAGCACCGTGATCTCCCTTCATCCGTCCCTTCCCCGGGCTCAACGGGCCCAGCTCTCTCTGCCTTCCTTCCTCCACCCTGTGCTCCAGCCCCCTCACCATCCCCTGGCCTCGCTCCATGACATCCACGCCTGCCTTGCCCCAGGGAGCCCACGGCTGCACACAGCTGCCGAGGCCAGCTCACAGGAGCTGAACGGGGGTGCCAGTCGCTTCCCTGAGCTGCCGGCCCCACACTTGCTGGCTCTCAGTGTTCTTACCAGGAGTGCCCAATGCAGAACGGCCTCAAAGAGCTGTCTCTGCAAGAACCATCCGCCCCTGCCTGGGCCCTTTCTGGCAAAGGTGCTTGGGAAGTCACCACTGTCCCCACCCTCACTCCTGAAATCCTTGCAGAGCTGTTAAGAAACTCAGCGTCTCTATACCCTTCGTGCACATCGTGAGATACAAGAAACCAGCTGCAGAAAGACACATGGAGAATCCCTATCCATGTTAACAAAAAACCCGTATCAAGCTGCTGAACCAAAGACACACACATGGGATACACACCACTGGATCAATTACAAGATTTGCATAAAGCCACTACAGAGGCCCAAACAGAAATTTACCAATATTCTTCCAGCAAAACGGAGAACTTGGCTGATACTTTCAGTTTATATGCAAATAACTCTACATGTGCACACAGCAGGACATACTTGAAATATACTCAAACCAACAACTTTTTTTATTAAATACTGTTTCGAGGAAAGAAACATCAAGTAGCAACCCAACAGTTTACCAAATTCCATTTTCTTTCACAATAAGGTGCAAAAGCTTGCCTTCTAATAAGCATGCCAGTTAAGCTACAAGGCAATGTATGATGAAAGATTTAAAGCACTTACCTTTTCTAGAACTGTTCTGGCTTTTCTTAGTAGTGCTGCTGTCTGCCTTCTTGACATTTGCACTCTTCACAGCTTTCTTGGTTTTAGAAGTCATCTTTTTAGATTTTTCTCTTTTAGAGGCTTTTCGAGGGGGCTACAAAAAGAGAATCAGAAAATTAAAGTAATGGGTATTACTTGAACAATCCTCTTTTCATACATGAGAATTTTCCACTCTGAGGACAATTTTCTCGAGCCACTCCATGCCTAAGTTTCCAACAGAGCTGGTGCTGCAAAATAGGTAGATACACTACCTATATCCTTCTACCTGCAGTATAGCCAAAGCAATCATAAAAAAAAATTTTGAAAAAATGCTGCAATCTTAAAGCTGTAGAAATGGACATTTTCCCTTTCACAAGGTCCTATTTTCAAACTAATTTGACAAACCAGTGCTTTTGTAGTAATCAAGCTTTTATTTCATGCACCTAAACTTCAGTTTCTGAAGACTTCAGAAAGACTTCAGTCCAGTCAGCCATTGCAGACATACTGCAGACATACTCCCACCTTCTGAAAGGCGGCAAAGATGACCCAGTTAGAACAAAAGAGTTTATTGTTCAGCCTTTTTGTTTGTCAGAAGGGTTTTAGATTTTTGTTTGGGTTTTTTTTCTTTCTAATAACTCAGTTCTTGGAAATAAGGCAACTTCTTCCTCTGAAACAGATATTCCTCTCCTCACAGTAAAAACCCTGTTTTCCTGAAGAAATTAACACATGACAACTTTTAGTATTTCAACCCTCTTACAATTTGCCATTTATAAGAAAAGAAAAAGGCACAGTAAGAATTAAGGTTTGATGGAGGCATAGGAATTTCCTTGAACCATCTTTCTGCATCAAACCCAACACTTATCCAAATAACCCCAACAAAACAAATCATTAAGTTACATTAATTGCCTTTCAACCAACGATTGCTATTATTTCCTATAGCTCTGGCTATTAACCTAACAGACTGTCACACTTCCATTTCAACTGACAAAATGCAACCCAAGTACACAGTGGCCGTATATCAAGCCAAGGGTTCCACAGCTTCCATAAAGAACTTTCTTGGACACCAGCAGTTTGACTAATTGCACTTTGTTGCAGGGGTCTGATAAGGCACAATGGTTTTAAACAGAAGGACACTTGATTTGGAGGAAAAAATAGGAAGAATTTGTTTTACAATGTGAGTGGTGAAACATGTTGCCCAGAGAGGCGGTGAATGCCCATCCCTGGAAACATTCCAGGCAGGGTTGAATGAGGCAACTTGATACAGTTGATGCCCCTGCTCATTGGAGGGGGACTGGACTAGATGACTTTTAAAAGGTTCTTTGCAACCCAAACTATTCCATTATTTGATGGTTCTTGCCTAGTATGCAAAAAGTTTTAAAGAAAACACAAAATACAATGAGATTAAAACACTTCAGAGATTGGAGGGATCTTTCTAAAGCTGCCTACTATGTTGCTTACTTTAAGACACAAAACCTGAAGAGTGACATTAAGATACAAAAACCAGGAGGAATATGGAAACAAGATCCCAAGCCAATGAAGTCAGGTAGGTCAGTGACTCCTACTGAATTCAAAGTTAAGTCCCAGGTAACAAATCAAACACTACATTATGAAAATATAAAGTCATCACAAGATGATGTAAGAAAGACAACCAATTACATTAGCAATCCTGGCTGCCCCAAAACAGCACACAACAAAGGGTTTTAAAAGAAACCCAAGAACCAGAACTTTTGCCTTTATCTAAATAATTCTCTAAACTCAACACATTAAGAATTTAAGAAAACCTCTTAGAAATTGCAGATGTGTTTCTTTTAGTTAAAGATCACTTACTCCCCAACTTCGTGTTCCAAGTGCTACCAAGTGACATATTGATACTGACATTGAAAAAAACCAAAACAACTCATTACCTCATCTTCACTTTCTTTTTCTTCTGAAGACTCATCCTTTTCCTTTTTTTCATCTTCTTCACTACTGGATTCATCTGACAAGATCTCTGGGTACTTGGTGCGTTTTGCTTTTCTTGTTGTTCCAGAGCTAGTGCGCTCTTTTTTGCCACCTTTGCTTTGTGGTTTTTTGGACTTCGGCAATGGCTGAGAGACAAGAGATGTGTGTAATCCAAGTAGGAAGGCAGAAGTGAATTTTAAAAAGATACGTTTTTCCAAAACATGTGAAAGAATAGCAAAAAAATATAGAGGTGTCTTTACACTATCCAGAGCTGGTTTATGCATACTTAAGTTATAATATTTTGCAGTAAGCAAATATTCACTATTGAGACAGAGCTGAGCAAAATGAAATTTCAGTTCTAGGCTAAATGCACCTCTTCCCTAAGCAAACAAATCTTCAAAGACAGGACATTAGAGAAGGGAAGCAAGAGAAGTTACTTCTAGAATGTTCTTTTACCTACCAATCCATAAAACAAGCCTTTTCTTTTGGTAACAAGTCAGCTGACAACTCAGGAGACTTAAAGGCAAGAATTTTGTCATGTCTTATGCAAACCTGCATTTTGCTGTTAACTCAGTCCCCTTGTCCCAAAAGCAACATGCCAACCCCCTATTCAAATCACTTCCCAGTGTTTGCTGGGAATAGATTTAATTTCCTGAGCAACAGCACCATTATTTTAGCATTACTTTTAGATTAAAAACTGAAAGTCCAAGAAGACCAACAACAGAATTAAGCAGTTTTGGCAGTGGCACTCTGAATCTAGTGCATTGGCTAAATCCAAATTTTTGTACCCTGCAACAAATTCTGTTTGGTGATGTCCAAATGTGTTAACAGACATTTGCCAAATACAGCAAACACGGGTAACATCTGAAACTTGATTTTCCTGTCCTTTCATGTATCTATTCTCCTCCACCCACAAAGCAGAGGCTAAGTGATACTTGGGAATGGATATCCTAATCAGCTTCACGTGTTGGGCTCACACTTCTGTGCACAAACAGCATGTAATGGGTACACCCACATAAACAGAATTTCTGTTTAACTCCTCACCCCATTATGGATGCCTGCAGTAGTAGAACTACACTCAAGAAGTCCTTCCTACTTCAGTTAGGTTAGAACAGTAATTGTATTATCACTGGAAACGAGCAAACAGCAAGCAATAGAGAACAGATGCATTTCCCTTCAGAACAGAGCTATAAAAGCAAGGGTAACAACCTGCATCTCACCTTGCCCGAAGATTTTGGATGCATTAGGAAGTTTAATATTCTGGTTACAAGCTCACTATTAACTCCTGATCTTTCCAAGTCAAGAACTTCACAGATACTTTTCAACATCGCGTTTCTAAATCTGAAGGGGGAAAAAAAAAAAAAAGAGAGAAAAAAAAGAAAGATTCAGTGTCACATCCTGAACAGTCAACATCAATGTCTGGTTTGTGTTGGCCACCTGACAATATATATACACAGTAATCTACACTTCCAGTCTTATCTACTGTTAAGCAATGAATCACCACTATATTACATAAAGCAAAACAAAAGAGAATTCACAAATCTGTATGTCTGGATAACAGGATATTTTTAAAAAGTAATCATAATTAAAGAAATATTACATTCTTTATGATCTATAGGCTGAATAGTAAGGTTCTGCAAAATACATGTTGGCTTTTGTCTGTCTTGTTCAATGCTGTTAAAGTATGACAGGTGAGTGTGAAGTCTGGGCAGAAATCAACCACAGAAGCAGAACAAATTAACAAACTGATCAACACTTTGTGTTCCACACAGTTACAAACAGCAGCAGAAGCCATCACAGTAAGGCAAGCACACAGGACTCTGTACCTTCATAGGCAACCAATGCAACCAGATTTCAGAATATTTGCTGAAGACTAAACTAGCAGTTGTTTCATATGGAAATTATGAGGAAAAAAAAAAAGTGAAAAGTTACTTTATTTTGCAACCTTTTTTTGATAATGGGAATTATTCAATTAAACCTTTGGGAAAAGGTCAAAAACTCCCATCAACTTGCCTTGTAGATTCCCATGTATTTGACAAACTGTACTCCTGGAAAACTGCATATGTGAAGATAAATTTGGAAATTCCAAAATCTGGAAGCCTTTCCCCTATCAGCAAACAGGCACTAAAAAAACCCCACGTTTAGAATATCCTGTGTAGATATTATTACTTATTTCATTCGTTACAACTAGCTACACAAATATGCAAGGGCATTTTAAGCCCTTCCAGTCCAGCCAAAACTAAGTTGCAGCAGCTTCTGTTAACGGAAAAGCAACTAATGAAGAGACAGTAAAAAAAGAAAAAGGTTTGTGAGACTAACTGCTACAGCAATTCTAGTATATTTAATACATAATAAGCAGAAATTGCTTTGATTCTGAAGGAAGAAGTTTTTGAGGCACAGAAGGATGCAGGTTTGTACCATTAATAAAGTACAATGTGTTCACAACACTATGCTTGCCCCGGGGAAATAATGTTTTCCTCTCCCTAGGCAGAAGAATCTACTAGTTAGCATGCAATAGTTAAAAACAGGAACTTTGACTACAGAATTTTGACTAAATTGTTCACAACCTAAGTCTTAAAACATTTCAAGCTGTCTTAAGAGACCAGTTTGTGTGATTAAAAGGAACTCTAAAAACCGAAACTGTAGAGCTCTAGTTAATGGCCTCCTGGTGCACTGCTGATATTTAATCTCAAGTAAAATCGTGGAAGAAAGAATAAATAGAGTGCATAGCATGACTCAAGCTATGTTAAGCATCAAGAGATCATTACTTTTTTAACATTTCTTCCTTCTTTTTATACTGGTCGCTTCCTTTTTCAAATGGAAACCCACTGAATTGACCCACATTCTTCTTTAGGGATGCAACCTAGAACAGAGCACATAAATTACTTTCCATTGCAAACAGTTTAAAAGATTTCATCAAATTACATTTCTTAACATTTCATACAAGAAAAATCTGTTCTAGCATTTAGCTTTCTGTTGACAAAGCTAAAGTTATAACCTACACGGTTTATGCCTTTACTTATCTCATGACAAACAAACAAGTTCAATTTCTTGTGACTGGTACTTTAATAACTTACTAGACAAAGTCACCTGCCATTTGAAGCTTATCTAGAATGTACGGCACGATGATGTAGAGGTTTGCAAAAATACAACATTATGAAGCCTGTTGCATGCTTTGCATCATGTAATTTGCTACAAAATAGGGAATTTAAAAAAACCTCTGTAATCTGCTAAATTAGATTTGCTTTACTAGCTATTCTGAAGTCTTACATAGGACCATGACTGTATTTTTGAACCTCTTATTTAGTAGGATCTGTTTCTGCATTTACATACCCCCCAATCCACAACTTCTACCATTACACCTGATGCCCAATCTGGGTTGAACTTGCATTGCAACAGCCCTTATAAATGGGAAAATTGCTCCCATCAAGATCACAAATGTAATTGAGTTATTTGTTTTTACTTCATCTAATTTTACTAGGAAAAAAAAATTAAAAAGTAACCCCAGATCTCTTAATCTCCTGAAAGCTTTATAATACTCTAAAAAAAATATTTGAACTAGCTTTCAGTACTTCTACAAATTTTGTTTCTGCTGTTTCTCCACTAGTTTATAATTTTACTAAAACTGAGCCCCTTTTCCAAAGAGCTTTGACCAGCACCTAAAGAAAATCTGCTGGTGGTACCATTATGTTTTTTATTGAAAATGTTGATTAAAATTAAAAGCACATACAAATCCATGCATACAAGATAAGATCTGACCCTGACTATACTAAACACTATTCTGAGTTCCCAAAAACTCTGATTAAATATAGTTTTGACTGAAACCATACTGATATATTCTTTTTCTGAATGTGTGGCAACAGATCATGCTTTGCCATTTAAACAAATACTGCACTGGAAGCAGTGGTACGAGAAATTAAAGCTATCAAGGATCTGTACTAGTACTATTCAATTTATAGTTTCTGTGCTAGCTGTTCAAGTCTCCAAAAAAAAAAAATTACAATAATTATAGTAAACATATAAAAATAGTCCAATATAATCTGCCTCAATGAGCAAAGAAAATGGATAATATTTATTCTGAAATTCAAGGGACAATCAGTGATACACAAACCACGCCAAGAAAGGTTTGCCGTTATATTTTAAGTGTCATCCTTAAACACAAAATGCACAATATTTTATCTTATGAAAATTGTTATCTATAAAATCTTAACAGTGATTTTCATCACTGTTTCTACTGCTTAGTGCAAACAAAGAGAAAAATAGTAAATAAGCAGTAATGTATTAATACATGGGAGTATTTTGAGTGTCAACTGCATGTCAGTAGCTTTCAGCATGTGAACCATAAATTATTTTCAACTCATCCTCATAAGGTAATCCACCATTTCCCCATTAAAAAAAAAAAAATCAAATCTATATTCTGGAGATTTTTTATTTAGTACAACCTGCCACAGGATTTTTATAGGAAGAGTTTACCAGAGTTAAAATAAGGAGATTTACTTAACTGGTCCTCCAAATACCCATTTTCTAAGTAGCTTGTAATAAATAGCACTTAAGAAATAGATCCATACGTGCAAATGTATAAAACTGCACTACAAACATTTTCACTATACATGGAAACTAATGGATGTAAAGAATGAAATTCTTACAGTGCCTGGCCTGTTGTAGAGGAGTTTGTGCAGGTTCCTAAGTTCGTCGGTCTTCTTTTTACTCAGGAAGAACTGTATCCTCTCTATTTCACAGAGTTTTTGTCCTTTTCCTGAAACAATTAAAATAATTTAAGCTATTCATCACAATTGTATTTAGCTATGTGTTTATAACTTAAAAGTTTTTACCTTTTTTTTTTTTGTAAAGAAGTTGCTTAAAAATAGCATTAAACATTTTAATAGGTCAAACATTAAGCAGGACTTTCCTTATCAGTCAGGCATCCTGACAGACTCTTTACCTGCCTTACTTGACACTACTTAGATCAGGGTACAATGATTTGGCTTTTTTTTCTATTCTGGCTCCTCCTGCCTTTGTTAGTAGTGGTGGGGTTTTGAAGATCCTATTCTATGTAAGTTAAAACATCATGCAACTTTTAGGGTTTAAACTGATGCTAGGGAATAAAGGAGGGTTTTCATGTAATAGCCATAATATTTTAAAAAGGATCATGACTCATAAATTACATCTCCCCAACAACAAATTAGTAATTTCATCTTTTTAGAGTTTTCATTATCATCCCTGACTCTGACACTCACAATTTGTATGTGACAAGTCAAGCTTACCTGGGGTAATTGTAAAAGGTTCCTTCTGCAGTGAGGACACTTGCATGGTCAGTCGATCAACCTTCTTCTTCTCCCTTTTTCCCTCAACGATGAGACTCTTCTCTGCAAAAGACAGCTTTCTTAAACACAATATTCTTCACTGCAGGTCTGACTGAAGTGACAGGCAACACAACACTGACTCTTTGAAAGAGCAAATCAAAAATTGATAATGATATATCCAGGTACTATGACACTTTCAGACCTTTGGCTAATAAGCCAACATGATTCTATCAGGCTGTGTGTACATGTTCTTTACCACAATCCTGTACTCAAGGTAACCTTGAAGACCAGGCATTTCCTAAAGGAAACTTTAGGAAGTTACCACCACGATGGAGACACAGGACTACGTGTTTCCAGAAAGCCGTCCTTCTCTCCTTTCACTGCCTTTTTCAGGTATGAAACTAGCCCAGCTTGGACATTCTCCTTGGATGCTGCAGCCCATGCACACACAGCACTCTTAAAAAAAATACTACCATCAGATGGGCAAAAACAGGGTCCAGGATGCCTGCACACAGATGCATTTCCCACTAATGGACTGGAGAAACATTTCAGCAGGAGAGGCAGAAGCACAAGTGCAGTGGGACTGTACTACACATCCCAGGGTACAGACATGCACTCCGCAGGGCACAATACAAATGTCACTAATACTACAAGAAGATTATTCCCAGTAATTCTGGTACTGCTTACTAATGAATACATTTAGATTGTTTTATGTACACCCTGCACATCACTAATCTAATGACACCACACTGAAGAAAAAGGTAAAGCTTTGCCTAAACATTTCATACTAATGTTTAGTATGAAAATACTTGACCTCAGTATAATGACACTATCCTTACACAATAATACTATCCTTAGAGCTAAACAGATTGGCTGTCCTGGCTTTAACACCTGATAGCAGCTTCAAAATCTGTATGAACATAATCAAAACCACAGCAAAAAAAGGCTTTTTTTTAATCCAATGCTAACTACTCCGCTGTTTTCCAAACAGCATAATCTGTCTTCTTTCTACTACCTTTCCTAAAGACAAACTTCATCTCTTTCAAGGATGCAACAGCATCAGTGACTTAGTTTTCACTGTGCCACATTACAGCTCCATTTCCTTTAATGTTTTCCTTTTAAAAACAGATGTCTGGAGACTTCACAATAGAAATTAACATTTTTGCAGAGCAGTTCCTTCATCTTGTTTTGTTTTCCTTGACTACCTTCAATTACACACCACAACAAAAAACTTGCCTAGCTTGCTCATCCTAGCATATTGCCACAATTTTTTTATTACCGAAATTAGTCTAAAGGAATTTCCACTGATCCAATGTAATTACATTTGGTTACCCAGAAAATTAATTCATTGTAGTTCAACAAAGACATCTATATTGTTTCCAAAACCACTGCACACTTAAAAGTTTCTCTTTTAAAACACAGGTCACTTTAGAGTGTTATTGGCAAAAAGTAATTTGATAAGGGATACTACCTCCTATAACCATTGAGAAATTTATACAACAACAAAAAGATCCCTATTACAGAAATCCAGGATGCTGGCAATTCCTTCAATCATTCTGAGATAAATCAGCACCACTGTTTTTATCATTGCCTGTTATAGTCTACTGGGAAGCTATTATGACCCATGAGACAGATGCACCATGGAATCTCCTCAAGAATTATACAACTACCCAAAATCACAGCAGACTGCATTCAATAGCTTGGCATTCAATGAAGAACAACCTATTCAAAGGAAAAACAAATACCCTTTTCTTCCTCCTCCTCCTCCTCTTCCTCTTCTTCATCTTCATCACTTTCCTCAGTTTTGTTTTCAGTTTCAGGTTGTTTCTCATCTGTTTTTTCTGATGACATTGTATCTTCTTTGGATGAATCAACAGAAGACATGGTGTATGCTTCTGCAGGAAGAGTTAGGGGAAACCATCATCAACAGAACAACATCCATGAAAAACACAGGAATCTTGCTTTCAAAAATAACCTTGTGCAGCAGAAGCAGTGTGCTGGTACTGTGATTGTTCACATTCTCCAATCACTGTGTGTTTGGCATACACACAATACACACTACCTTTCAGAAGAAGCTGCTATCCTTTCTGCAACTAGTCTAGCAAAGAACACTCTAAAAACTTATAAATTCTATTCACACACCAGTCTTCAAGCTGCTTTTGTAAGCATTCGGAAACACCCCCTCAAAGCAGCTGATACTGTTATCTATCAAAAACTGCAGTGTTCTAGGATACCACTATTTTACTGCACCCTCCTATAAACTTAATACTTATTTTTGTTTATGGTTAACTATGCATGCAAGTTTCCTAGTAACTTAAACAAGTCATTTATTTAGGTGGGAAATGGGAACAGAAACTTTTTTTTAAAGGCTGAAAGCAATTAATGAAAGAATTAACACTGCTTTCATAACCCAGACAAATGCTGCATCTTTGGGCATGAAAATACTTTCCGTTTTTAATTTGTAGGTCTACAATAAAAGAGAATAAACGCTTCAAACTTAGCATGTTTAAGGGTCTTTTCTTGGCATCTGAAGTGGCGATATATAAACTTTAAAACTAAAATATCTTAGCTGTGCATGTACCACTTCCCTACTAACAGAAAACGCCTATCCAATAGAGCAAGATAACCATATGTTTCATCTTTTAAAATCCTAGCTTTCAAAAATGTTCACCGTTTAGATCTGGAATAGAATTTCACAGAATTAACTGTTTTCTTTTTGCACTATTAAAGCCAGTATTATCTGCAAGAGATCAGGTGCAATAAGTAACACTTAAATCTCCTGCTTATATGCAGCATTAGCAGGTGCCAGAGATCAGCTGTGTCCCTAATGTCAGAAAACATGAGTTAATATTTATTACCAACAATACGGGGAAAAGTAAAGTTTTCTGAATAAATCACCAGGGGAAAAAACGTATCTTTCAGGATATTACTTACTATCCCTATTTCCTTTATAATAAACAATCCGACATTTTCACGGCAATTACTGACTTTTACTTGAAGGCACGAGTAAAAAACAAGAGACGCACTTACAAGCAGCTTTTCCTTGCCCTTTCAACAGGAACAGAAAGAGGAAAGTTAAGAGACATCTTAGCTTTCCACCACCGGAGTTAAAGACGACGTTTTGCTTAGGGAAAAAGGGTTCCGGGATCCACCTTTCCAAGGAGAGAGAGGGTCTCCCGCCCTCCCCTGAGACTTTCCAGACGGAGACTCTCCGCCTGTTCCCCATCCCCGATCTGTAAGCTGGACGCCGGGGCAAAGCGCCGGCGATGCGCAGCACCCGGGCGCGCCGGCGGCCACGGCGCCACCGCCTCCCCGCTCCAGCCGGGCGGGCAGGACCGCTCCACCCGCTCCCGCCGCAGGGCACCGCGGCACCCAGGAAACACCTCGGGCCGTGTCCGGGAGGGAGGGAAGGAAGGAAGGAGGCAGCCCCAGTGACAAGCCCCCCGCACACGCACGTCCCCGGGGCGGGACGGCAGCCCGGCGGCCGCGTTTCGTTTCTTCTCGTCACAGTCCGTCCCCGCTCGGCCCGGCCGCGGCGAGGCGGGACCGCTCTCGGGCGCCGTTACGGCCATGGCGGCGGGACCCACCTCAGCTC
>VWZN01002333.1:471774-501098 GCA_013396955.1 Regulus satrapa | reverse complement strand
CCTTTCAAATCAGATATGTGACCTTACTTGGCACAAAAGGTCACATATCTTGGCTTTCCATCTGGTTAAGTAATTCAGTTGAAAAATGAGCTAGGCAACAGAGCCATTTTTGTCATTTTTGCAAGTGCCTTACAAAAATACTTACTTGAAATGCTTTCACTTCGCACTTCATAGCTACCTTCCTGCCCAGTTCTAAACACAGCCCTCTGTCTTCACTTCATGTCTCAGAAAAAATGAATAGCAGTCTCTAAGCTTGCATAGGAACATTCAGGAAAAATATTCTGAATTACTACATGGACATTCTGTGTTATGAATTTGAGCTAACTTCTGAAGTTTATCAATTAAATCACATTCAAATCTGTTACGGATTCTTTTATTTGGAAGTGATTTTTGTTTGTGAATTCTAAAGTAAATTAAGTTAAATTTGCTTCTTAACTAAATTAAACAACGGCATTTTACTGTCACTTTTAAGCTTTAGTTATGGTTTAACTAACATGTTTTAAAAGCTTTTTCAAATTAATCTTCCTGAAAGTTCTGGCTAATAAGCCCTTCTAAGTTGCAGTAGGGCGATTGCAGAGGTTGCTATGTCTGGTTCTCTGTTCTGCTCCTCTCCTCAGTCTGCTGGACAAAGAGCAGGAGAACAACCTGGATACTTGTTGAGCAACCAGGGTAGTTCACGGATGGTACATAGCACAAACTTAATGTTCAGAGAAAGCAAATACAGGGGAGTGTGAACTGGGGAGGCACGAGGCACGGACAGATTGCTTATTGTGCTGCAGCAAGGACCGTCTTTTACAGAAAGTGGGGCAGGTAGTAAAAAGGGGTAAATTCTTCAGTGTTCCCTGACATCTTCAGTTGCAGGTTTTGGCAGCACTTGCGTCAGTAGCAAGAACATCTCTGTTAATGAGCTGTCTACAAACAGTGAAGTAGGAATGTGCTCTCTCCTGGAAATCTACATTAAGTTAAACTGTATAGTGAGGTGGTTTTGGTGGTTTGTTTTGTTTTGTTTTGGTTGGTTGGTTTGTGGGTTTTTTTGTTTGGCTGATTGGTTTTTGTGTGTGTGTGTTTTGTTTTGCTTAAGTTTGTATTTTAATGATACTGAAAATGTCTCCTCCAAGGGAATTTGCAGGGAAAAAGGCAGAATGTAAAAAACATGCATTGCTACACACTGACTCCAATTTTTGGTATTACTTGAATATTGAATATTGTTCAATGTAAATGATACTGAATTATAATTCTTGTTATACTGTAGTGTTCATCTTATTGCATGTGGAAGTGTTTGAATTTGTACTATATATTCATACCCTCGATTAATACAGAGTAATTTCTTTGTGTAGATTAGCTGTTAAGAGTCCTTTTCTTCCTTCATGCAATTCTTGAATGTATTCTTGAATATCTTTCTACACTTTTTTCAAGCAGTATGAAAGTCTGCTTCTTATGTGAACATTCCTGATTCCAAAGATCTTCACACAAGAGAGGCTGTCCTGGAGAAACTGTGGAAGAGGAAATTTTGAATGCAGTTAGTGGTGGGATAAGGCAAACTTCCTTCTCTGGAGTTATGATTATATTCTGTACAGATTGATTTGGATGAACATGTGGAAACTTTCTCGTTTATGTGGTTCTGGCTGGGAACACTGTTTTTTCAAACTTAAGTGTGTTCGCGCACTAAGTTAACACTTCAGTGCATATTGAACTTCTTTATAACCTGTAAGAAGTTACACACCACTTTCTTCTCTTGTGATCTAGACCAAATAATCTGGAGTTTTCCTGGTAGTAACCTGCAGAAAACTCCAAAATATGCCCCCTTAAACATTCCTGATGCTTCCCAAGCCAAATACTCCCTTTTGACTAGTGAAACAGATCATGTTCTTTGGCATGGTCTCTGTTCCTGACCTCAGAAAAACAGTCATGAAAATGAATTGGAACAGTTCAAAGCAGTTGGAAGCTGCTTCTTTGGAATTACTACTAGGTGTTGTTTTCTGCTTTCTTCTGAGGATACCTGGTTTTGTGTTTGCAGTTCTTCTGTAAAGGCTGGTGTAAGTAATCTTCACAGACTTGCAACTATTTATTTTCTGTATTTTGTTCATATAAGTTAAATGTTTCATCCTTACAGCGTATTGGGACTTTTAAAACTTAGTTTTTTGAATGCGGATTTTTTGCTTACTTGCATTCTGTCATCATTGCAGAGCTGAGTACTGGCCTATTTTGCTTTCTGTGTTGCATTTTATTCTGGCAAATGTAGTATAATATGGAAATTTGTCTGTATTTGTTTGTGCCAGCTTACATTTTCAGGTACATTTGAAAAGATACAACAGAACTCAAGTGTTTCAAGATATTTTAAAAGCAAGTCTGTAGGTAATTGAAAAAATGAATGAACCGATGTTTATAGCTGTTGAGGAGAGGGGCGAAGGGACAAATGTCTAGATCCTTCCAGTGTACAATGAGATGAAGATAGAAAGAAAAGAACAGAACAGCTAAAGTGAATTTTTTTTAAAAATCTATTTATTAAAATAGAAGTGGACTAGGAAGAGAACTTGTGTTTGTTTATTGCAAAAGTCCTGCTGCTTTAGCGGGATCACTCTGTCATTCATTAAACTGTCAGAAGAAAATGAACAGTACTGAGGAGTGGAAGGATGTGAAAACTGTAGACCCCACTCATGTGCCTGACCTTTCATCCATTGCAAGGGACTGTGCAAGGATTCAAGAGAATGAATGTGCCAGCTGGTGCCTGTTGGCCTCACGAGGTGGAGCTCCTCTCCTTCCTTACCTTGCTCTGGGCCCTTGGAAGAATTGTCCTTGCTTTTGTCCTTGACTTTGCATAGAAATGCCTTCAGTCTGTGCCTCTGTCTCTGTCCCCCTCCTGGCCACTCATCAAGTATTGCCACTCTCTTTTATGCTACTTCTAGCATTTATTAGCTGCATGATTAACTAGGCATGGACCAGTTGGAAAGGGATTAGGCTTTTTGTCATCTGAAGCTCTGCTTAGTGCCCAGACCTTGCAGATCACATGCCTACCCCAGTGTTATTCTGGCGCCAATAGAAGTCAGCACCCTCTTTCTTTTTGGGGGGTAAGATGAAATTAGATCAGTTTATGCTTAAGACTGTGCCTTGAGCATATGATTGGATATGATGCCATTTAGTACAACTGCCATTCCCAGGAAGAATGGGATTTCTATTACATTTTTTTGCCAATTCCTGTACTTCCTCTGTTCCTGGGACAAGTCCAGTAAAGTGGTCTGATGAAAATGGTTTTTGTTTTTTCGAGTTTGGCAGAAGACTGACTAAATTTTCTCTCAGATCAGTCAGTGGGACTGTCATTGTGGTTGCTCTGTTACCAGGTCTGCTGGAGAGGAAGCTAAGGAGAGAGTGATGAGAGCAAGTAGGAGTTCTTCTTTCAGGGAAAGCCCATAGTTGCATCAGATTGGAAGGTGTTGGAAACATTATATTACCCCTAAATATTTAAAACAGCAAAGTAAAAATATGAGTAAAATTGCAGGTGAGGGTACGTTTCTGTCAGTCCTCACAGTTCTAATGATTTGCTTTTGAATCAAAAAAGTTGGTCTTTTGTCATAAAGGGAAAATTTAATAATAATTAGGACTACTTTGTTATTAACTAAACAAACACTTTAATTATTTTGAATGCTTCTGGGGTTTTCTAGCTCTTATGAAATGTTTCTTTTTTGTGTGTGCTAATAAAGTCAGTCTTAATCATCAGATTTTGCAGTATCCACAGAGATTAGCTGACTTGGGTTTTAAAACCAAATGTAAAGTAATTTGAATAACAGTTCATTGAATAATTTTATTTTTATTGAATAAAACAGTAGATTTTTTTACACAGTATACATGGACATTTTTATTAACAAAACAAAATAAATAAATTACAAATTCTAATATCTCGTATACTTGTTTGTTTTTAACATTTGAACACATTGATATTTTTTTGTTACAGATAACTCAGATTCCCACCAGCCTGCTAAATGTGTTAATTTACAAAAGCTATAAAAGGCAAGCATTAAAAAAAGTCATGGAATGTGCAGTGTGCCCTTCAGCCCTGACTCCATGCTCGTTACCTCTGACTCCCCTTGTGCAGTTTGTGTTCTGGTTCTTTATTCTCAGAAGACTTTGTCCTGAGTTGGTGCCTGGGAATTAAGGGGGCTCTGATGGTCCTGTTGTCCATCAGCTCAAGAGATACAACTAGTGAATGAAAGGGTACAGGAATGAATTAAAGCACAGGCAGAAGCTGGACTAGCACAATATGTAGAGGGTTCGAGAGTGTGCATCTGGTTATACCCTTGGGGTGACAGGAGAGAATTTACAGCTCCTGAGGACTTCCCTCATCCAGAATATTGGTGTGTGTGGATTTACTGAGCTCCTGCCACTCTACATCCATCTTCTGGATGAGTGGCACCGAGCGTTTGTGTCATTTGCCTATTCATTATCCATTCTTTTCCTTTGGCCCTCTGACAGAAGAGTTTGGAATATAAAGCTGTTAGTTCAAGCTCAACTCTGACAACCTGATGGCATTAACAAAGAAAAGTGGAGGTGTGTTCTGAGAAAACAATGGGTTCTTTGTTCACTAGCATTATTTCAGGTTTAGGACTACTGCTTCTACTTGAGTAGTACAAGCAACACTGACTCGGTAAATTTGTTGATGACTCCGAGCTGTGTGGTGAGGTTGACAGGCTGGAGGGAAGGGTGCCATCCGGAGGGAGCTGGACAGGCCTGAGAGATGGGACTGTGCAAACCTCATGAAGTTCAACAAGGCCAAGTGCAAGATCCTGCACCTTGGTTGGGGCAGTCCCAAACATGGATGCAGGCGGGGCAATGGGTGGATTGAGAACAGTCCTGTGGAGAAGGTCTAGGGACAATTGCTGGATGAAAAACTGAATATGAAAGCCTATTGCATTCTAGACTCCATCAAAAGAAGCATGTTGAGGCAGGGGATTCTGCCCCTCTGCTCTGGTGAGACCCCACCTGGAGTGCTGTGTCCAGCTTTGGGGCCCCTAGCATAAGAAAGATGTGGATCTGTTGGAGCAAGTCCAGTGGATGGCCATGAAGACAATCAGAGGCCTGAGGCATCTTCCATATGAGGTGAGGCTGAAATAGTTAGGGTAGTTCAGCCTGAAAAAGGCTCTGGGTAAACCTTAGAGCAGAGTCCCAGTACCAAGAGAGGGCTCGACTATGCCATCTGAGCCACAGATATTAAAGTATACAGTGAAGCTTTGTGTGGAGCTGGACAACTTTCCAGGACAACTGGTTTTTCTTCCCCCCTACTTCTTCAACAAACAAATAGTTAAATGTATATAAAGACTTTTACAAAAAACACTTTTAAAAGTTCCCAAATCCTGTTGCTTTCCCAATTACGTTTATTTTAGAAGAGAAAACTTGCCAGTTCGAATGTACAGAGCTGAGTTCTAATACATTGTTGTTTTTTTGTATTATGTCAGTGTTGGTAAATTTGAGCTTAGAAGGCATGACCATAAATTTTGAGTGTAATTTTGTATGAAGGAAAATTACAGACACAATAATTGATTAATAACTAATTAAAATCAGGTTTCGTAATGTTATTTGAATATTGGTGATTTATGTGCCAAATACTGCTTATCATGTGATATGTTACCATGAGGAACAATGCTGTAAATGCAGGGAATCAAAACTGCACTTGTCTGAAGTCTGTGCTCAGCTTCAGGCAGCCCCTGGACACATGCTTGGAGCAGCACTGCTGGACCAGGAGAGCAGCCACTGCTGAGAAGTGAGCACTCCAGCTGCCTCTGGAAGCTCCAAGAGTTTGGCTGCTTTTCTGGTTGTGTGCTATTACGATCTGCCCTGAAGTGCTGGATTTTAATGTCACACCATTCTTAATTCTGTATTATTCAACCAGTTTCCAATGTGAGGCTATGAAGAACTGGTGGCTGCTCTCTTTATAGCTTCCATAGCAGGAAGTGAACATTGAGTACAGGGCTACAAACTGATGCTGCCAGGCAGGATGGTGGCTGTAGCATGTACTGTCATTGTGCAGCAGCTCCCTGATTTGTTCTGGGTTCCACAGAATTTTTGAAGTGGCTTTAATTTTAATGAGGAGCTCAGTTCATACTTGACTTTACATGAAACAGTTGTAAAATTTTTAATGTCTGACTTTTATTTCTCTTGAAATGGGTTGAAAGCATCTTGGGCAAATATAATAAATCTCCTCAGACATATGAAGAGATCAGTGTAAAGTCTTATGAGATCCATAAAATTTCTTGATTGCAGAAGGAAAATGCATTCATTTCTGAAATCTCTCTGAGAAGTGGAAAAGAAAAATAGGTCATTAACCAAACTGTGGAAGAGAAAGTGTGAAGTTACAGCTTGCAAATTATTTTTGTTCTATGTACTTTTAAAAGATGAAGACAGAAGCACTTGTAACCTTTGTAACTACAGAATTAGAGTTCTCTTTAAAGCATTTGCAGAAGATGCATATTCATGCCATGGTTTTCAGTTTTCAGATGAAGAAAATATGCTTCCTTACTTGAGTTGACCTTTGGAGAGTCATCTCTCAGTGGGGATCTGTAGGGCATGTTTTTTTCCTTATCTTGACCTTTTTTCAAGGAAGAGAAGAGAAAATGTTGAATGAATTTTATATATCGTGTCTTTCTCAGGGAATAGATTAGTTAATAGTTTTGGCTATGTCAGGGCAAAAATAAAACCTTGTGTTTGTGACTGTTGACCTGAGAGCAGCTGTCAAATATGTTTTTGAGTCATGGAAATACTTGAAAATGTTCCTGTCAAATAATTGCATACAAAGTTCTTTCCAGACCTTGGAAATTATTGCTTGTTTTAATAAAACAGTCTTGTGGCATCTCTAGTTTCTGTGAATTAGGACCAGTAGGGTTCTTCCAAATTAATCTATATTATCGTTAATATAATAAAGCAATCCAATCCCCCATGTCAAAGCATCATAATTAATTTTTTCTAGGATCAGTCTGCTTTCTTTCATGCTGGATTTCATTTTCTAATGGAGGTTGCAGGAAGAGGGAAATCATAACAGGACACTGAGAACTGAACTCTAATTTACATGGGAAAATATAATAATAGTAAAGTAGTAGTAAATTTCCTTTGGGAAAACAAGGTTTTCTTTGGTACTGTTGTTCTTAGTGAAGTTGTATGTGCTTTGACCTTGTCACTGATGACCTCAATAGAATGATTTTGAAGACTTAAATTCACCACAGGATTTAATGTATTTTCCTTTTTCTTATATTCCCTAGATAATTTTACAGATTTCATAGGAAACATAAATTTCATTTACTTTTAGATAACCAGCTTGTGCTAATGCTACAATGTTATGAACATTCTTAAAGCTTTTCCACAAATGTTCTGTGACTGAGGTAAGTGAATTGACATTTTCATTCCATATTTAAAATAATTTACACTTCTTTTTTTTACAGTGTCTTCAACACAGAAGTATCCTTTTAAGTCCATGAAGAAAAAAATCCTGTAAGTAAACATATGGGAGTTAAGACTGTGTTACATATTCTATATTCTTCCTAATGGAAGAGTGAACAAGAAGTCACTATATAGCTCTTCATATGTTCTGCTTGCCTAACAGAGCTCAGACAAAGGCTGATGTTACGCTTCCTTATCCTGTTTATTTAGCAGTGATTTTGATTACACATAGTATAACATCATACTAAAGCAAATCTAAAGGTGGACATTGAAATGACATTTTGAGGATCAGTATCAATTCCGTCAGAGGACATGTCTTTGCTATAAAAATTTATTTTCAGAACTTCTGCACAGTCTTTCTAAAAATGAAAAAGTTACAGAAATATATTTTTTTTAAAATTACTATTTAATATATTAGCTTTTATCTCACTGCAGCATTACATTTCTGCCCTTTCTCAATTGCAGTTGTGCAGTGGATATTAAAAAAACTACTATAAATCATGAAAGAAATAGGAATAAAATAGCATAATACTTTGATATTTATTGCATTATCTCCCTAAAGAAAATGCTTTGGTGTAGATGAAGAATTGCCTCTCTTGCTGACAACCAGGATCCTTCAGGTTGAGAAACATTTTAAAATTCACTTTCAAGAGCTGTATGAAGGCTAGTGCTCTGGAAGTACCAGTAACCACTCAGTCCATACAAATTACACTTTTACAGCTTAAGAACACAGTTGTTTTATCTTTGCCAACTCATTATCCTCTAGACACATATATTCCCTACTCTCAGCATAGGTAGTAGAGATACCTTGTCCTGGACAATTTTGGGTGCATCCTGGGGTCTAGGAGAATTGTAAGAACTGAAGTAACCTTACAATCTCCTATGCAAGTTTCATGTCTCTGATGGTAGCAGTGTTACATCCAACCCTTTGGCATTGCTGAGACCAAAGGCGCTGTCTGTTCCTCTGTAAATACAAAATGCATTTGTATTGACAACATAGCATTTCTAAGGTATAAGTGACAGTAACTGGCTGGTGTTAGGATAAGAAAAGGAAATTAATTACAATTTTGTACTGACTTCCTTCTGATATTACAGCTGCTTGGATAAGAATCAGTTTCCCCTTAAAAATAGGAATGACATTCATTCTGGGATAGCTGGCAACCACCCTTCACTGCTAAATTCATTCTGGGATTGTTACTGGTGGGGGTTGGAAGATTCATTAACAAGTACTGTACTGCTAAACTAAACTTTTTTAGGAACTGGAATTCAAGGTATTGGACATTACAGAGCGGATCAAATTAGTCTATCAGTAGACTCCCTCCAGACAAAATGTAAAAATATTTTGTCCTATTTTATGGGTTGCCACATATCTGTTTTGCAGCTGTTTTCAGTGGAGGAATGGGTTAAAATCCTTTCCCAGATGATGGATAGGGAATTTGAAGTCACATTCTCTGTGTTTTTTCTACAGCCTGTGGTAGCACTGCAGAATATCAGGGTGTGGTCCACAGTTTATTTCCACGGGCAGTTTTGTTGACCCAGATAAGGGAGTGGGGCATGTGAATTAATAAGAAATCTTAAGCTAATAGCACCTTTTCTCCACAACATGATCTGAAGGTTTTTGTTTAAAGTGAATTAATTGTTTAAAGTGGAACAGGGTGGTTCTTCATGAACTTACCTGAATAGGACCTCTATGGAAAAAAAGACCTCTCTAGAGATAATTGCAGCATGATCCATTAGACACTGACTTTTACCAGTGGTGACTGAGAGATCTGAATAATTTTGAAAACTGAAGGCTCTTTTTCTATATATAAATAAACTTGTGTCAGTGAATACTAGTGGATGAAATGTTGTTTAAACCTGTGAGTTTTTTAAAGTTATAAAGAAAGCAAGGTAAACATATTTTCCAAATAACAGTCTTAACTATGGAATTACTTTCTTCATGCAGATGTATCAGATGCTCAGTGTGTCAGAATCATTTTCTTTCCCTTAGCTGGAAGTGTTTCGTAGAGCTAATAGGCAAAGATTTGCAAGGCAGTTCCTTACTTATTTGAAATAATATATTATGGCTGCTGTTAGTGAGCACTAGAGGGCTCCTTAGACTAAAGCATAAGAATCATCAAGGATACATCTGAGGCATTTTGGTGTCTTGAATTAAATAATCAAAACTACTGTTTTCATTAGATAGTTTAAGGCTTCCCTTTTAAAGAAAAAATAAATCAATGTCTTTGAAAGGAGAGGAGTATAGCCTGTTGTTAGGTAGCAAGCGTTTGAACTTTTGAGAAGCCTGGCCTTTATATGTAGGCATCCTACTGGTTGAAATTTTTACATGTTTTTTTGATTAGCAGTCAAAATTTTTTTTTCATGTTTCCTTTCCAAGTGGTTGATTTGAAGATAACTTATCTTACGTGCATGGTTTGTATTTCTTTCTGCTTGTCTGTCCACCTTTGAATGTCTTTCCTTACATGGTGGTTAGTTTATAATAGCCCCTGTATTATGAAGCATAAGTCTGCCTTGCAGTGTAATAAACACAATTGCTGTATGCAGAGGTGAATGTAAAATGTAACTATGCTTCTCTGGAAGTGTTTTTCAATCACTTTGAACTTGCTTTTCAAAAAAGGGCATTATATGTTTCATGAATGTCAAAAATGATTCTTAGCTGGTCTGAATTTCTAGTGCCGCCTGAAAAGGCTTTGCCATCTTACGCTGGCTGATAAGTGGACTGAGTGTGTTTATTCCAGTGAGAATTGATGCCATCTGTGGGGAGAGGAGGAGCAGTAAAACCTACTCTCTGCTGATGGGAGGGTGGGAAAAAAATCATAAGAGGACCATTCTATAAGCTGTAGGGGAGCAGTGATTGCGTTGTCTTGGTTTACACAGTCTTTGTAGTCAGATACATTTTTTTGTCATGCATCCTTTTGGTTTTTCCTCATATAGTAGTTCTTGTGCATAATTTGTTCAAGTGTTTTTCAAGGACACCGTAGTCTTGCAGAAGGTAATTGATATTAGAGAAAGTGAGAGACTTTAAAAATTGAATTAGTTATTATGGTACCCAATTTACATCACTCTAGGTAGCATAATTTTTTATTGTCAGAAGGAAGCCTGAAATTATGAACCAAAATTAATAGAACTGTGCTTTCAAATGTAAAGCTTTTATATAGACACAAATGTACACTTGTTTCAATAAGACTTTGTAGAGAACAATGAGTAGGCTGCTTATTTAGAAAAATGAAGGGCATTTTTTTCCCAACAGTAAGTCAATTATCAAAGCAGCAAATGAGACTAAATAAAAGCTGAGAGATAGTTTATTTGTGGGAACAACGTCCTAGAAACCAGTGGAGATTTTTCTGTCTTAAATAACATTGGCAGCTGCAAGGTGATTTTACGTGAGACACTTTCTTTGTCTGTGAAATGTTCCCCATTTTCTTGGATTTTCCTGGTCTTGATGTACTGTTTCCAGTCACAGGTATATGCAACTTATTTTTTGTCCTTGGTGGTGGTGTTCTGTACAAAACATTCTGCCTCCAAGTGGAATTTTTGGAAGTAAAGAAACGTAATGATGTAGTGGGCCCAAGAGCGGGAGAACTATTTAAACTGTTTCAAAATCGGAATGATCTACTCCCATCTGGCTTTTCTTTCAGGTTCCTGAGACTTGGTAAGTCAAAACATTAATTGTTCAAAAGGGGGCTATGAATTTACAAGAAGGAATCTTTCCTAGTCAGGAAAGATTCTTACTGATGTTGAGTGAAGGGTGAACTGACCAGTGCAGCTTGCAAAGAGAGCAGTGAAGGATCATAATTTTGGTTCATTTTATCGTTTTCTCTCCTCCAAGTCCCATCAAGCTCACTTTATTATTCTTCCATGCTAGAAGCTCTTGGGGGAAGTGGGAGAAAAACTATTTGGAGAATGGTATCACAAGAGTGATTGGAGGTGGAATTGAGGTGCTTTGCATGCCAAGGAAAAAGACAAGGAAAGAAGATACAGTGTTGAAAAGCAATAGGCTGAGGGATCTGCTGTACTGAGGTCAGACTATGAGGAGTGGGGAAGGTTAGGGGGAAAGGAGGCAAAGAAAACCTGCTACAGGCACAAATCATCCCTGACTGCTCCTAAACCTTCTACCCCTCTTAGAACCCTCTAACTCCTTGTTGGTTGGTACCCACTCCCTAGGGACATTTGGGAAACCCTCCAGATCCCCCTCAGGTCCTCACCCTTTCTCCACTGCAGTCCAAGAACTTCCCCACCTACCACAACCCCACTCCTATCACCTCTGCCCTGCTCTGCTGCTGTTTCCAAAAATTACTGGCTCAGGAATGAAGACAGAAATACTTAACTTCTTCTCACCTTCGGTGCATTAGCATATAGTTTTATCCATCTTGCTGAGGTGCCTTGAAGTGATTCCATGGAGAATAACATAGCTCTCTTCCTCCAAACACTGCTAATATTAGGCCTAACAATTACCAGAATCAAAGTAATTTCAGTTTTCTTTGAGGATGAATGCACTGTCAGTGTAGCTCAGTTTGATGCACACAAAGTGAATTTGAGCTATGGACATTAGACTTCATTAAAATGTCTTCTGGACACTTTATGGCCAAAGATAAGTTTGGCTGCTATATTTCTATTTTTCATCACTGATGAAGCATGATGCGTGTGCTGACATAGATTAGAAGATGACAGGCTTGAATCTGTCTCAGCTGCTGCTTCTAGCTATCACAGAACCAAAATAGTGTAAGCTACAACACAGTTCATAGAGCTTGCAAAACACACTTGCCTAGGGAGAATTCCAGCCAGGTATCAAACACTTTGGCAATGAGAAGGTTCCTTTGATACAATCAGGAGTTTATCCCATGAGTGCTGTCTAGGATTTAAGGACAGCCTGTGTTGGCACTAAGCTGAACAGACTGAATGCTCAGTGAAAAGAACATAATGCATTTAAAAATTATTTCAGTCTTCTGTGTCATGGTTAGTTCTGTTTGACTAGGCTTTGTTTGAACAAAACATTGAATACAAAATACTGTGATTCTGGGAAGCCCGAGCTCATTTCCTAGCTCTACTAAGTTTTTGCGAATGTGACTTAATATATACATATATGTAATTCCTACTTGAAATAGTGTATTGTAATATTTTTAGGTTTTTCAATTCTAGGTTTTAGGGCAAGATTCAAATAATTGCCAAGAATTGCAGGATATCAGGAGGAAACTAAATTGTGACAAATAGAGTCAGGAAATATTAATATACTTCACATTATTAGAAGATAAAGGCTTATGTTTAAAAGAATCAAGTAATTAAGAAATGCTAACTTGTCTGAGGACAGGACTCTTTGAAGGAGAATAATTGTGTTCTGTATTACATAAATTCTGAAGGAAAAACTTGCTGTAGACAACATTTGACTATATTGCTGGTAAAAGCATTTTGAAAAATTAATTAAATGTATAATTTTGATATTTTGTAAATAAGTCATTATTCCAAGCCTAATNAAAAAAAAAAAAAATCAAGAATTAAAAAGCACGTTTAGAACTCTGTCTTTCTGATTAAAGAAATTCTGTTCGGAATTTTAACAAATGTGGGGAATCAGTCCTCTTTCATATATAGTATTATTTGCCTCAATGCCTCTTTTCATTTATAATGAGTTATATTAATATCGTTCTTCAAAGGCATGACACTTTCTCTAGAAAAAGGTAATGTCTTCCTGGATTGTAGAGAGGGAGTGAAAGAAAAAGAAGGGAAGAAAGTGAATGTTAACGTTAGGCCCTGGCTTCTGCTGATAGAAAATTATTTTAATGGGGCCAAACCAATTCCCATTACTTTATATAGCAGTAGGAGTGGGAATGCTGAAGGGATCTGTGGTTTTGATGAAGTTTATAAAACCCACAGATATTTAGTAAGCCATATAAGCAATATAATTAATGTTAATAGCTTTTAATATAAATGCATCTTATTCATAATCTCAGAAGGTGGGTGTTGGTGATTATAATCACAGCTAAATATTTTTCTGTAAAGGTATGCAGATATATTTTTCTCTACCCATTATCTAAAATTGATGTCTCCCAGTTTTCAGCTGAGAAGTGCAGCTAGAGGTGAGAAATTTTATGTAGGTGGTGGTAAAAAAACCTTTATTCCAATGCAAAGCATACAGATACACTCGGTGTATCCATGTCTGTGTCCCTATCTTTCCACTCTTGCTTTTTATTTAGTTTTTATGGGACAGCCTGTACAAAGATTTACAGAGAAAGGCTGGATCCTGTGGGCTTGCCCCAACTCTCCTTGTTCGCTTTGCCAAGAGTTCATACTTTTTCCAATTGCACATTTCCTCCACAGAGCAAACTTTGCTTTAGGCTCCTTGACACACTTTAAAAATACAAGCAGAAAAACTGTCTGACTGCTGTTGAAACCTCTCTTATAACACAGCAGCCAAAACCTTGTTAAATCTCTTGCTGATACAGCTCTGTTGTCTCACAGCTAAAGCAAACTGAAAAGCTTGCCACAAGTCCATCTTTTTTGAGGAATTGCATAGAGCATCCTCTTCTGTCATGCCAAGGCCTTTTTGTAGGTGGAAGATAGGGCTGAGAACCTCATTCTGAGGCGGCAGCAATAAAATGCATAAAACTTAATAACACCCTTAGTGGCTATTTTTGCTCTTTTGAGTTAGCTGTGCAAATAAACTCCCAGAAGCAGAAGTTGTGCAATGAAAATAATTATCTCAGGACATTTTTGAAGGGTGAATTTTCTGGCAAGTCTGTCATGCCTGATGTGTTTCTGGAAGAGAAGCACCAAGAAGCATCTCAGCAGCCTTTTCAAGATATTAGATTTTCTGTTTTCAAAGAAAATACAGTGTATACAACCACGCTGTGGATCCCTTTGTCTGTCTATCTTCCCTCTAATGGTGTTGGACTCACTGCCCAACTTGCAGTGGTTCCTGTCAGGTTGGAGGAGACAGAGTTCGGGTCTGGTTCATTGTGTTCAGCTGCTGCTGGTCGCCCATCAGTGCAGACTGATAGGTGTAGCCTAGTAGCACTAGGCTGGCACGAGCTGGTAAGGAGGGAGGATGAGGGTGATGACTCTAGGAAGGGGAATGGCACGGGGGAGACGCCGTGGAAGTATGCTGTGGGAGAACACTTGGGCAGAACTGTGTGTGATGGAGCAGTTCAGGTATTGTGCAAGACTGCTGTGAGGCAGCATAGGGAATACAGCTGTGTTGCATGGAGGGTTCAGGCACTGTGTTACACTCTGGGTGCTAAATGTAGGACATGATTCTGCAGGAAATCAGGCTTCATTAATCCTTCTGTTCCCAGGGTGACTTACAGAACACTCTGACATATGGCTGTATACCAGCAAAACTTTCTGTGAATGGCTGGAAGACTGAGTGCTTTCTTTTGTTCCAAAGACACATTTTCATTTCTACAGAAAATGGAATTATCGAGGGCCTGCTGTGGATAGAAAGCCTATAATTTATCGGGGAGCTGCATTGGTAGGCATATCTAATCTGCCTAATCCATTGCCATTATCATTGAACAGACAAAATGTTGAAAGCATACCGAAGCCTTGCTGGTGATATAAAAGCGCCTACAGCAAAACAGATTTTTTTTTTTTGTTTCTTGAGATTTATAGCTCACATATGTTTGCTATACAAAAAAACAAATCCAACAGAATAATATTACTGTAACTTAGTTAAAGCTTTCTATTGACAGTATAAATCATGAGGACAAAGCTAGATTCCCTTTTATGTGCCTTTAGAATATTGATATAAAAATAGATCTTTTTGTGTTCATATTTCTTCACAATAGTTTAAAAGAATGAAGAGGCAGTCATTCTATTGAAATGGATCTTTAAAATTGAGACTGGCATGTAGTTGCATCAGAAAGGAAATTTGAGCATTTCTGACGAGCCATGGTTTGGAGGGGATGGAATCATCTTTGGTCCTCACATGCAACTCCTCTGCTGATTTCCACTGAATAATTTCAAAATGATACTTTTTTCCAACATTCAAAAATGTGATTGTTTAACAACATTATTCTGCACGTTGTAATGCAGAGCAAAATAAAAGGAAGGCAGAAAGAGGAGTGAATAAAGCATAGTGAGCAAGTTACAGTCAGTGTGGCAAAACAAACAAATGTAAAGTGTAATTTGGTGCACTGTTTGGTGCTCTGGATCTCCAAAGGCATTTATCCTGCAGGTGAGCCCACTGGGAACACCAATAACTTCCTCCTCCAGCAACATCTATCTGAGTTTAGTTAATGAAGATCCCCATGAACCTGTTTGTGTAACCCTGGTCCTAATTGCATTTCTTTTCAGACATTGTTCATCTTTTGCACAGCAGTGTGTTTTTCTTCAGTCTACTAATGCCAGACACTATCCAGTTATCACAGTTCTTAATTTGCATTCTCTCTTTAACATTTTCTGTGTTGTTTTACTGCTGTAGCTTTTACTAAGTAGTCTTCTATTTTATTGACTATTCCCCTTTTAAGGTAGGGTAAATAATAACTATGACCTGTGTTTTGAAGTGTTCAGTATTTATTTTGCTCTTGAAGAAGCACTGAGTAACTGGTCAGAGCTGGTTTCCAGGTGACCCCATAGTATGTTTGTTTAGCAATTTGCTCAGCCGCTCTTTCAAGGAAATGGGGTACAGAAGCAGAGGGCTTTTATCACCTTTTTTTTTCCTTCTTGGAAACTTTATTGGAAATTCACACACAGTGCTAGTATGCATTAGTGATTTTTGCCTTTTGCATAAGCTGAAAAGCTCATTAGATGCCATCAGGTTTGTTTTGTGCATTAAAATGAAGACAAATAATGCAATTGTGTGATCAAAAAACTTGACTAAAGGTTGTCCAACACTGCAGATGTTGGTAACATGCTGTGCGAGCCTTTTGACTTTCAGGCCAGATCCTTCTGTCAGCTCTTTCTTGTTTTACTGTAGTTTTACCCAACATGGAGCAGTTGTCCAAAGAGGAAGTCTACAAATGTAGCAGAGCCCAGAAGAGTCCGAATAGCAGCAGGGAGCACAAACGGGCTAATAGTGTTTTCTTGTAGTGAGTATCAATATGGGAGGAAGGGACTGAAAAATATACGTATATAAAATACAGGAAAGCTTGTTCAGTTGGGTCAGGCTGGCAAAAAAGATGAATTGCAGGAAGTGGAAGTGTAGGTGGGAATGGAGAGGAGCTCTGGAGCTACCCTTTCTCAAAGGCAGAAATCTTTTCCTGTGTTTAAAATCATGGCAAGGCAGTGCTCAAGAGTTATCTGAGCTTCACGGCAGCAGAGTACTCTTGTGCCCATACTGGGTTTCAATTCCTCTGCCAGACAGTATTGAGTAGTATTGAATCTGCCACTTGACTAGAGGCAGGCTTGATAAAGACAGCATTCATGATAATTAAGTGTCTCAAACGGACTTTGAAAAAAGAAACATGTGTAGCTAAGGACTGGGATAGTTGATCCCTTGTTGACTTTGTCAGCAGGGCTTGGGACTTTGTGTCTGAGAAAAGGCAAACCTTTGTGTGACACTGCAAGGGGGATGAGTCAGGAGATGACTGCCAATCCCAGTGACAGAGAGAAGGACAAACAGAAGCTTTCTAGAGCCTGGTCTCCGCATTCTTCTGCGCCTGCTTCTCAGGAAGCTGACCCACACAGAACTGTTCTTCCAGAATAGTCTGTGAAGTGCTCCTTGATTTCACGGCATTTAAACGCTCTGCTTTGTTTCTGTCTCTTAACTAAGAGCTAATCCCTCCTAGAATAGTTTCCTTGTATCATTTTTCAGGACAATCAGTTGCTGAGGCTCCAATTACAAATGCCAGGGAAAGTTCCTCTCAGTTGTGAGTGTCAGCAAAATGTCTTCTTTTATTTTAAGGTGACTCCCATTGTGGAGGAGGGCTACATGGCAAAACACAAGCTCTGCCAGAAACACCTCCGCATTTGAGGTGTTGGCAATATTTGTGTCATGATGAAGTAGTTGGAGCACCCTACTGATTACTAAAACAGGTTCTTCACAGATGTGTCTGATACAGTGAGGATTTTTGAGGGGGAGGGGGCAGGTGGGGAGGGGATTGGTGGATGAACTAGGAAAAGCTGAAAAGGGGAGAAATTTTCCAGCAATTATTCACTTAATGCCATGCAGGGACTGTCAGCTTTTTGATGAAATGTTTGAGATCAACTGATGGAAGAGTGCTTCATAGGGCTCTCGAGTCTGAAAACTGTTGTGGCCAATGGATAAAATCTGCTTGAAAAAGTTTGTTGTTGTTTTGGGGATTTTGTTGTGGGGGGTTTTTTTGCTGTTTTTTTGGGGGGGTTTTTTGTTTGTTTTTTGTTTTTTGGTTTTTTAAGTGACAAAATTACCAACTCTGGAAACAGTGAAAGGAAATGTGTGGTTTTGTTGTGAGTGTTTTTCAGGCATTTGGTGTTATCAAACATCATCATCCTGTGGTGCTGGGTGTGGCTGTTCAGCTGTTTGTTCAGTCCCTACATTGGCCTGTAGCTCGTGCTGAGAACCTCCTCTCTCCCACAGCCTTTCAGCAGGGAGGATTGCTGCTTCTCCTCTCTACCTTTCTGGTCCTCCACAGCTCACTGCTACTCCCTTGTCTGCTGCCATCGATGTCATCCTTGCTTGTGTTGTTGTGAATTTTTATGTGGGCCCATCTATAAACAAAAGCACCTTGCCTTATTATTCATAAGGGAAATACCTTTTTTCATATGTTTTTTTCAGCTTCTTTGCTTCCTCTATGACTTGTACCAGTGACTAGCCAACAGTAGTTGATGAGTAGTTAATGCTAGTCAAGAATTGCAGCTATTTATTTTCTTGATGAGGAGGAAAGAAGGCCAAAGAAGAAATGTCAAATGTTATGACTGATTTCATTGCATACAAAAATATCTTGTATCTTCTTCCTGTCATGTTCTTCCTGCCTTACTTTTTGTGTTATTTCACAACACTTCCTCTGGTTTCCTCTGACTGCAGCTTAGACTGTGAACTCTTTCTCACAGTATGTTTAGGTGATGCCTTGCGGGGGGATTACAGTCGGAAGTAGGGTACAGAAAATCTCTAACATAAGAGTATTGATACAGGCTACTTCATAGAGTCACAAAGTACAGCCTCTTATCATTACTTTTAAAAGTAGAAATGTTAGCAGTTAGGAATTGTCAAATAGGTGTTACCTGAAGGAGTTGCCTTCTGATAATTCTATGCACACATTAATGGCAAACATTAAAATGTCCTGGTCATGCACGTTACATTTGCAGTAACCCAGAAACCCAGATGTAAATACTAGAAGAAAAATTGTTCGACACATTTCACAGAAGGCCTTTAAGTCAAAAAACAAAATCGAGAACATGTTATATATTTCCACAGATACAAAAAGTCATGAAGTAGTGCTATTTTCACAGTGGGATATTTGGGATTTTTTTTACTGATGGAAGTAACTACTCTGAAGAAAAAGGTGAAAAGATTTTAGACGTTTAGAGTAGATTCAGACAGGTTTCAGACAGGCAGTGCAGGAAGTTCTAGGAACTGTCTGCCAAACAGTTTGTGTGGCTGAGATAGCAAGATAGGGCATGAGTCAAAAGGAAGATGGTGGGAAGGTGGGAGGAAGAATACAGGAAGAGATTCAGAAATGAGACTTATCAGTGGCTCCTTATTTCCTCTGCAGGTGTTTTGTGTTTATTTTGTATTAGCATCTAGTATTTAGGCAGGTAGAATGTGTATGGCATTTATCTCATCTACCTTAGTTAAGGCAGGATTGATAGAAACCCGTCAACACTTAGTAAAGTTTGAACGATCACTTGTATTATCTTCCAAACAAATACACTTCATCAGATCAGTAATGTTTGCAAGCAAACTTATTTTTATAGGGACTAAATGTTCATATTTTCATTCATTCCAGATTTCCCTTTGAAAATTGGTGTTTCACTGCTTTGCCCTTGTATGCAAGACACTTCACAGTCTGTAACAAAGCACACAGGACAGCTGAGGTATGTGATGTTTAGTTTGTATGCAAGTAAGTTAGTTTGTGGAGTTTCTTGGTGGTGTTACAGATGATAAAATTACGGTGTTTTTCCAAGGTCAGAGGGTGTTTGTGGCAAAGCCTAGAAAAAAAGAAAAAAATCTTACCCTTTTATCTGTGCTGCAGGTGTTTTATGTTAAAGAGCTGGAAAGCCTATTGCAAAACTTCTAAAGTTGACTTCCAATGGTCAAAACCAGAATGTCAAATGAAAGCATTTCTTCTTTACTTCCTACTGCGTATAATGAAACTGAAAGGCTGTATGTAGTCAAACGTTTGAAGAGTACCCAGTAAAGTGCCCTGACTTTTGCTATGATTTTGTGAAATGATTAGTCTAATCCTTAAAGGTTTGAGTTAATTTAAGTCTCCTGCTTAACTGAATTTCTTAGGGAAGTAGAGCTCATGTGGATTACACTATTTATCCGCTGACATACTTGTCAGCTTTCTGAGCCATCAATGTAAAAAGGCAGGCAGGTAGGACTCCCCTGTTGTACATTTTCTGGTACATCCAGTCAAAAAACCTTCTCAGTGAGCATGTGGGGCAGTGCAGTTTATGACTGCTCCAGGGGCACACTGGAAGTGATACCAGGGAACTAGGGTTATTGTATGAGTGGTGTTAAGGCACACAAATCCTTAGAAACCAGGCTTTGTCGGTTTTGCTGCTCAACTGTTTCTTCACACACAAGTTTGGAACATAAAATCTGCCTAATTAATATACCTCCATTCGTGAGGAAAACCATGGTTTACAATGCCTTATGAATAAGGAAAATAATTTATTCACTGACCATTTTTCAGCAACATACTGCAAACACTTGTACAAGTGTTTATTATTTTAAATTAATAAGATTTTTCCAATCTTTTTTACAATAGGAAAAATAAAGTTGTTTGGCAATGGATTGTATAAAGAGCAGAGATCTTGATCATCAGTTGAGGGATGCTTTTATATGAGAGAATCTTAAAGTTTCCTAGAATGCCAATAACAGACTTTGTGTAGAGTCTGTTAGACAGAGTGATGGATGGGCCTCATGGCCTATAATAGTATTGAAACTCAAAACATCTTGGTATGTGGAGTGTTGCACGTTTGGGTTATCACTAAGAGATAAAAAATTTATTGTGCACTTCTTGCCATTTGAAGGTGGCTGAAGCAAATTCTCTGTTTCCTGGAAAGGCAATCAAAGAATGAAAGCACATTATTGGAATTTTTCCTTCACCATCACTATCTCCATTCCTGTTCTACTCTGCTGTGTTTAGTGGAAATTAACTGCAGCAGAACATCCAGAGTACATCTGATTTCCTATAAAACATTAATTTCATTTATTCTTCCTACATGTTTTTCAGCTCTCTCATCTCCTTCCTAACCCTGTTGGCAGCAAAAGAAACTGCAAAAAAGATCAACTGTTGACTTTATGTAAAATCTTGCATCAGAATAATGATTCATAGGAAAAAGAGTCACACAGTAAACACACCCACAAATACTCAGGTCAAAAAACCAAAAATGTTATCAATAAGGACAAAAGAAGTTTTTATTTTAGTTTTTGAACTGTTTTGATTCATGTTTCCTGTCATTTTGTTTGGGGAAAGAGAAACAATTATCCTTTAATAAACAATTTAATAGGACTTCCAGAAATTCTTCAAATCCTTAAACCAGTATTTTCAGGATAAATTTATAGTTGAAATAAGCTATGTTCTCCTGCTGTCCAAATTCAGTTTCCATTTATAAGTTTGAGTGCTACATCTCGCATCATGACCTGATATTATTTTTAACCCAAAGGCAAGAAGCCATTATTGTAAACCCTGTTTCTGTGGTGTAGTGTGATGATCACCATATTTCAAGAGTATCTCAGGTGGAATTTCTTGGTTCTTACCAAGTTGTGCTGTATAATTACTCTGAGGTTTGCTCAGTAGGAAGTAGCCAATTTGTTCCAGTTTTGTCAGCCCAGAGATGTGCTTCATGCTATTTTCCAGCTGAAGCCTGTGGCAGCTTGCTCCCTGGGACAACCAGAAACTGGTGAGATGTTTGTGATCACCAGCAGGGGTGCCGGGGATGCTACATATCTGGATTCTGACACTGACATTATTCTCTGCAAGGCTATTGGGAAGTGGTGTTTGTCATTTTTTGTTTATGCTGTTCAAAAAGCCATGAAGATATAAAAAGCTAAAATGTCTTAGTGTTTTTTCATGCATTGTTAGAAAATTCTCTAAGTGTATATGATTCTTCTTGCCTTTCTCTTGCTTTTTTTCAGTATAGCAAATGTGCTCTATTCATGAATCAAAACCAGAGAGTCTCTTCATGTTGTTAATTTCATATTCAGGAGAGTCAAAGGGTTTCCCTGCCTTTGGCCTCTGTTAGAATTATGGAACATTTTGGGTTGAAGGGACTCATCTAGTACAACTCCCCTGCAATAAGCAGGGACATCTTCAACTGGATGAGATCTCTGAGCCACATCCTACCTGACCTAGAACATTTGCAGGAATGGGGCATCCACAACCTTGCTAGGCAACGTGTTCCAGGGTTTTACCACCCTGAATTCTTAATACCTAAGTTAAACTGACTCTCAGTTTAAAGTCATTCCCCTCTGACCTGTCACTACTTGCCTTTGTAAAAAGTTTCTCCCTAGCTCTCGTGTAGGTCCCTGGAAAGGGCTATAAGGTCTCCCCAGACCCTTCTCTCCTCCAGGCTGAACAACCTCGATTCTCTCATCCTGTCTTTGTAGGAGGTGTGCTCCAGCCGTCTGGTCACCTCTGTGGTCCTCCTCTGAACTCACTCCAGCAGATCCATGGCCTTCTCATGTATGGGACCAGAGAGGGGCAAACATCGCTCCAGCTGGGATCTCATGAGAGCAGAGAGGGGTAGAATCCCCTCCCTCACACTGCTGGCCATGGCTCCTGTTATGCAGCCCTGCGTATAACTGGCTTTCTGGGTTGCAAGTGTACATTGCTGGGTCACATCCAGCCTCTCATCCACCAAACTTGCCTTGGACTTCATTTTAAGTTCCTCCTTAAACTTCATGTTCTCTCATACCTCCTTGGCAGACTTCAAGATCCTGGAAGTTTCTTCCCATCTGGCTTCTGCAGGTGGGATCTGGCCTAGCTTTGCTCATTTGGTGAGAGAGGTGTCAGGACTTCTTCCTTGCAAGTAGGCCAGTTGTTTCTCTTGTTGTCTAAAGTCTCTTTTTCTTCCCCAGTGCAGCGTTTCCATTCCCTGTGATTTAGGATATTGTTTCTCCCAAGATATATAAATTGCAAGCATGTAGAGAGTTATTCTACAGATGATGTAAGGAAAAAAAATTAGTTTAGAAAAATTAACTCACAGTCAGAGATCCCTGAACAGATTTCTTCACCTTTTAAGATAGAACTTGTGGAAACTAAAAATTCAGTGTTCACACTTCAAAGCTTTGTTTATATTGTACAATGCAAAGTAATTCTCTGTGGGAACAGATTTATTGATGCATTTTGCCCTGAAAGTGTTTCGTCATATTTGATTCATGCATGTATACATAGGAAATATGTATACATGTATGAATCAAAACTTAGAGGAAATACTTGAGCTGTTTAAATTTCTTTCTGATGTGAATAGGGCAGTTGAGTGGAGCCAGGGGCTTTTCAAAGATGAAGTCAAGCTTAACAAAAAGATGAGTTCACTTGTCATTTCTTCAATGACTGCAGATTGTACTGAAGCAGAAAACACTATTTGCTTGGATTTTAGCAGTGTTTGGAAAAGCAAAGGTTTTGGTATGCCTCTTGCCCTTCTGCCCTGATCAGTCCTGTAAAATTCAGGTTTCTTTTCCCAGAGATTGTCTCTGCCCAACTAGCTATCCCTAATTTTATGAGTCTTGAACAAATTACTAGGTTAAAAGCACCTATTTTTAATGAAGTTACCTGGCAGGTGATTGTAACAGATTCAAAAATAAACATTAGGTAAACTCCTCCCAAATTATTTCAGTGCAACTGAATAAATCCTTACATCACTTGCAGCAAGCAAGCAATGTGCTTGGCTTTGAGTTCCCACTATCCTAATTTTGAGATTGTTGAATTTAACAACTGCTTGCTAGCTGGTGCGTGTTAAAGGTGTCCTTTCAAGGAGATTGTTGTAATTGCTGTCTGTTCTGCTTTGAGCAGAGGAGGGAAAAACATTTAATCACTATCCTGATGAGAGACTGGAATGTGAAGCAATCTTGGATTTTGTTACTATGGCTGTGATGTGATAAGAATGCCACCAGCAAACAATTGCACGTGTTTTAACACATTACTCTTCTCATCTGGGAAGTGGTGCTGTGTCCATGTTGGATGCTGCCATTACTAAGGTGGCCAGCCTAAAGCAGCAGGGGGAAAGATAGGCTTACTTAAACAGCCCTGCTGTGGTGCACTGAGAGGCTGAAATCCTTAGAAACTATTAGTTATGTGACCACATGATTAAATTCCATAGAGAGAAAAGTGGATCTGGACAAACAAGTTCATATCTGGTCTCACCCTAAGTGATGTAAATTCTAGATATAAATTCTGTCAGGGAAAGGAGACTGTAAAAGGGGAGGGGAATGGCATGGAGAACCTTCCTGCAAGTTGAGTAAGGAGAGGGGTGCTGGGAGAGAGTGACAGGTTCTTGGTTTTCTCCTATGGGCATATTTCAGCTCCATTATTTCCCTGCATAGCCAGTCTGTTGGAGTGACCCCTCTCCAACCCCTCTTGGAAACTATTTCTCACCCTAAATTAACCGAAGCCGAAGTGTGTCATACTTAAATACTAAAAAAAAGTTAGGAATAAAAGGTATATATTAGCTCCACGCCTTGGTCGTTCCTGCCAGATGTCCGTGGAAGTCCCATTGTTGGCTTTTATAGCCATAAAATTAAGTGCCTCAGTGCTGTCTCATCTCTAACCTGCCCATCCTTGACTTCAGAAGTTAGTTAAAACAACAAGGTGTGGGCTGAAATGTGTTATTAGGTGCCCCCTGCCATCTTTCCCTCCAAATTCTACCTGTCTTTTAAACCATAGATAGAGTCTCATCAGGTTAAGGCAAAGCTATCACCTAGGAGACTGGCTTGGGTTGGAAGGAATAAAGCTGCCTCTTAATATTAAAAAAAAAAAAAAAAAGCAGTTAAGAGCTTGAGGCAGGACAGAAAACAAACACAGTAGAATCAGAGACATGAAAACAGAGTACATTTTTATCTCATGACAAAGACAGGTTGATGACCTCCTCTGCTACAGAGGAAGCTTGCTGTGTTTGCTGCCAGGATGGTTTTCCCCTCTCAATTTTTAAACTGATGTTGATTCTGATGTCTGAAATCACTGCATTTCCAAGTATGTTACCAAAACACTTTGTTAAAAATCAACAGAATGTGTCATTTTGGGCACACAGTCAAAAGGAAGAAAAGTATTTGTGCATGATTCAAAGTCTGTGCCATGCTCTAAAGTTAGCTATAAGCACAATTAATAGAAAATAAATTAATTTATCTGAGCGTTAAGTTATCCCCATGCAACCTTTATATACTCTTGTTAAAAATAAAAGTTAAGAGAAGGCAGGAGAAGAGGACAGCTTCAGTATCTCATCTTTCATGTGTATTCAGTATGGTTCCTTCAATGCTGCTTTATAAATTACTCTTTTCTCAGCTAGAGAGTCTCACCTGTTACCTGATGCCCATAAGAACTGAGCAACTCCACTTCTGTATATGTAAGACATGAAAATGAGAGCAAAGCAAGCTGTTTAGTTTAATTTTATTTTTTATCATCAGTTCATGAGGTGGTGCTGGTTTGGGGGGAGCTACATGCACTGTCCAGCTAGGGACCTGCTTGCACAGGGTAGCCTCTGAGCCCAAGATGTGTCTCATGACCCTGGCTGCAGTGTCTCCAGAAGCAGTGTTGTCACCTCATTGAGGATCACTGTGTGGTTGAGGAGGGATACAACTGCCTTGTGAGATGTTGACTGGCATGTCTCATGTCCCAGGAGTCAAGGTCAGGGGGGAGTGTGACAGTAGCCTGTCGCTTCCCTGCATCTTGAGTGCAAGGAGGTGGCTGAGGGTGCAGCTAGCTCTAGCTGTGCTTGGGCTGGATGTCTCCTGTTCAGTGGCAGCTCATCAGTGTCTTATTTATGGCAGGCTCATAGAAACTTAGCTTGTTTTCTTCTCGCAGGTTGGGTTTTCATACACTTAGCAGGAAGGAGTTAGCCTAAGCAAAAATTTCTGTAGAGCTGTTACAGAGCTGTTAGGCTGTCAGTGGCAAAATGCCCGCTCCAGGTGGTATTGCCAGTAGAGCTCTGCCACCAGCAGATTTTGCCATGAGGGCAAGTACACTTTGTCTCAATGCTTCCAGGTCCCAAGAAGACAAGCTGCACTGGAATTCCGGTAATACACTGTCAAAGCCATCGTCCTGGATCTTTAAGCTGAAATTTCTAAGCACCTGAAACCCCCCCCACTGGGGCAGCAGGCTAACTTCTCATGGTTTTCTGCTGAGGCTCTATTTTATTGTTTTTGTCTAGCATGGTTCTGTATGGATCAAATACCAAAACACAGTTTAAAGTATAAACACAGGAAAAAATACGGATGGAGAAAAAACATAGAACTTATGGAAGCCATATGATTTTGTTTGGAGATGGTCCACAATGCCAACCAAGTTCAATGAATATTGCATTTTCCTTTGTTCATAGGAGCAGGATGAGTGCAAGTCACCTACCACTTTTCTTGTGTTCCAGACAAATCCACACATTTTGAAATCATAATCATAAATGTTCAGTAGACAGTGTGCCACCCCACTCCCTTTTTTATTGTAAAATAAAAAGCTCTTTACATTGCACCTACTACTATTTCAAAATAATTTAACTTGTTTTATTTCACTCCAATAGAAAATTTCTTAAAATGAAGTTTTATGTTTTAGCTAAAGGGATTAATGAAGATTTCAAGCCTGGTTTGTTAGTGAGTGACTTGCATACTAAGTCAGAATTGTAGAACAATAGGGCTATTTAAACAGGAAAATTTGTGGTCCTGATTTTCTTGTAGCTATACTGACTAAAGCTTGTCTGCATGCAAAATATTACATAGCTCTGTATTTTTCTGCACTAACATCTGATTTCTAGCATTGTGTGATTGTATAAATACATATGTGGAATAGAGATTCCTTTTCAAAAATTTGGTTTGTGAAGGTACCACAAATGACTTTTAATGTTGTAATCCCCCTTTAAAATAGTTTCCATTGAAGACAACTATTAATAGTCCATGACATCAGGGCCATCACACTTGCAACTTCAGATAATATATGTATATACTCCCTGTGCAAAACCCCTTCCTGTTTTGTTTTTAGCATTGGTTATGTTACTCATTAGTATCTATTTTTGTTGTGAAAATGTCTCTCTTACATCTAGAAATACTTTCTTTTTCCATAGGGAAATGGATTATTTGCATGTACACTAAGTAAAATGATAATTTTTTTTTAGTTAGGCTCTGATTGTAAAAAGCTTGTTATAAAACATGGTTTTTATATTACATCTATGGATAGCAATTGCTTTTCAGGTTGTTTTCTGTTAGTTGAAAACTGTGAAACAGGGTAGTGAATTTTTTTTTTCCCCCTCATAAGCTAGTCCTGTTTCTTTATGTAAAATTACAATGAAACTGTTAGTTATACACTAACTCAGTGTTTGCACTTACTGTTAATGGTATTTTGTTTGTGGCATGTGAGCGGTCCTTTCACTGGTCATGCTATTACTTTTTTACCCATCTATGTCAAAAATTAATTAGTAATTTCAATTAATGCTGAGTGGCTTAGTAATTTCTCAGGTATTTCAAGTCACTGCAAGGATGACACAGCCATGTTAGTAATTAACTATGCCAGCCTTTATTTTTATTCTGGCTAGTAACTCTTCTAAAAGTTTCCAATGATACTTACTGCATTTTGACATCTCAAAGGCTCTGCTGTTCCCCCAGCCTGGAGGTATAAAAACATCAGTTAAGAGTGTCCAAAAAATTAATTGGGTCCTCTTAGTGCTTCACATCACTGCTGTCCAGGAAGAAAGGAAATGGGGAGAACTTAGCTTGTGCTTTATCTGGAATTGCGTGACAATGTGAACTTCTTTTTTATTTGTTGGCTCAGAAAGGAAACCAATCAATCTGTGTTAAGAGATTCAGGGATTTGAGCTGGGTAGCAATTTTAGCATGACTCATAACACTTCACAAAATTAGCTTGCCAAGAAGATGTGCTTCTGTGAAACTGTGAAGTACCTGGGCTCGAGGTAGACCTGGAAGAGAAATAATTTTGACAGAAGAGCTCATAAAAGTCCAGCTCACGTCTTTTGGTAAAGGCAATTGAAAGAATCATCAGTATTGATCATCTCAAGTCCTTATAGCCTGAGCTCCTGCACAGTGCCACATCACCTTCAGCTCCTCTCTGCTGTGGAGATCCTGGATAAGCACAAAAGTAAGGGCAACTACTGAAGAGAGATGGAAGCAGGGGCATAGCCAGCTGTCCACAGAGCATCAGTGATTGTACAGTGTGTAAATCCAGGCCCCACAGTTTAGGATTTGATACCCATTAAGTGGAGTGCTTGGAACAAGCATATCTTAACATTTTCAGTTAATTAATTGTCTTGAGAAACATTCATAATTTTTCTCACCAATTTTGTGATGTGTAAGGGAAAATAATTTTGTTATAAGCAGTTTTGCAGGTTTATGCAATCACATTATAACTTTTATGGAGACAGTAGGAAATGGGATAAAAATACGATGTTTGTAGCTGAAGTTATGAGAATTTTTGTGCATTTTAATGTACTAAATCTAGTTTTCATAGTTTAAAAGAACACCCCCCTCCTAGATACAAGCTGGCCTTATCATTTATCTGAAGGGAATATGACTAATCTTTGTTGTTCTGTCTCTTCATTGGTGGAGGCTACTTCAGTGAAGCTTGTTTTTGTTTTGTTGTGCCAGCAAGGAGTAAGTACCCATAAACCAGATGCTACTTTTGCTACTCTGCTATTGGCAGCTGCCCTGCTCTGCTCTGCTTCTGAACTTACTGCCCTGCCATTTTCCCTACACCTGCATGAATGACTTGATTTCCTCTATCCTCCCTCTCTCGCCCCTCTCCTCCTTGAGATAATTGCTTTTTGCTGTTCAAGTTCTGTGGTGCTGAGCACAGGGGCTGAGAACAGGAAGAGTTTTCTTGCTGAGCTTCATCTGTGGCCTATCAAGTGTGTGTGATGGAGGCAGAGTAGCATAACTGTATCTAAAATTATATATAACACCCAGTTTTAAATAGATAAATTCTAAGTTTGTACCTATTCTGAGAGGAAAAGAGTATATGATGGTAATTCAAGCAAAGTTGTAATATAAAGGAATAATTCAGCAGGAGGCTGATTTAAAGCTTTTTTTATTTTTTTTTCTTCTTCTTTCCCTTAAATTAATCTGATGCAGTATAATTGTCTGAAAATAACTAAAAGCTCAGCTGTGAGCTTTTATACACCCTGGAAGAAATGCTTATGTAATTTTTTTCACAGGAAAGTGAAGGCAAAACGCCAGCAATGATTGCATGAGGTACAAAGTAAATTTATTTCATCATAAGAAAATTGTAGATTAACATTTATACTTCCTTCTGTTTTTCTGCACCCTCTGCACTCTGATATATCTATATTTCTTATCTGTGGGTGTGGTGTATTTCCTACAGCAGGAAAAGTTCTGGAGGGTTTGGTGTCATGTGGCAAAATTAGATATTCTGCTACTTGGCTGCTGTGAATCACACCCTTTAGTCTGGAATACAGAACCGCAGGATTCCCAACCACTCTTGCACACAGGGACAGACAGCTTAAAGAGTGAAATTTTAGTATTGATTGAATCAGATGACACCATCAGCATGAAACACTCAGACCTGAAATTACATGGATACTTTAACTTTTGACTTTAGATTGTGATTTTTTTTTTCGCTCCCTTCCCCTCCAGTGAGAAGAAATCACTTTTT
>VWZN01002333.1:367161-459932 GCA_013396955.1 Regulus satrapa | reverse complement strand
GGAATGATTGTGTGCATATGATATTTGGGAAGCTGATCAATGTGTATTTTGAATATCCCAAAGTGCTGGTACAAAAATTCCTGACAGAAATCTGGATCATATTCTGAATTACTATAGTCAGTTCCTTAACATCTTTTATGTGTGTGTGTGCAAGAGGCTTTCCACTCACTGCATTCCTTTAAAAGTATTTGATATATTTGTTTTTTGGTTGCTAGCATGATATGAAAAACTCCATATAGCTAATGCTTTTTGAAGAGCAGCTCAAGGTGTTTTTTTTGTTTGTTTTTGGTTTGGTTTTTTTTTTTTTTTTTGGGTTTTTTTTTTTTTTTTGTTTTTTTTTTCCCAGGCATTCCAATGAAAATAAATGAGAGAAATTGCCTTTGGTGAGTTCTCATGTACCAGCATATTTACTTAGGCTGCTTGTCCTTTAAACAAGTTTCTTGACAATAAAAATTTTACGGTGTAGAAAGCTGTCATGAAATATTATACATCTGTCTTTTCTTAAGCCTTGCTCAAAGAGAACAGATATTGAAATGCTTTTATTCTCTCTAATGCTTCAGCTTGGTAGCATATTATGGTAATCTAGAAATGGGTTCTCCTTGTACATGCATGTAATCAAGTACTTGCTGTTTTAAGGCCCAAATGTAATACAGTAATTCTGACTATATTAAAAATGTATTTAAAATGAGACCTTGTATTTGTGGATCTGGTTGCTTTTCTGAGACTACGATTTCAGAAAATGTAAGTATTTGTTTCACTTCTTAATAGCATCACTGCAGTAAAGCAGAACATTTAGGCCTTGATACACAGAAACACTTAAACACATGATTAAATGTAGTTCTTGAAGATGAAGGCTTTTTAAAATTGCGGTTTTAATCATATGTTTTACAGCCTAACTGGATCACTGCCTGATAAGTAATGCTGTGTGGACTGGATAGGTAGGTCTGTGTAGGCAGTGCGTATCCTAAGGAGAAATTAATGCACTGTGGGTTAGTGGTCTGTCTGTAAGACCAACCACAGAGGCTTTAGTGCCTTGGTGGCTGACTTGACTTGGACTAGTTCTCTGAGCAGAGATGCTGAGTTTGAAAAAGCTGTCTTAGTAGTGAATTTTGAATGACATTATCTTGAGAGAGTTAGGACAGCTAAGGACTTGTAACCGAAACTGGTAATGATGGCATTTCACTGAAATTGATGGAAATGTGGGTTTCTGACAGCTGTCTTCACAAGTTCTAATTTCACAGCTCAGTTTATATCTTGTAATTTGACCCAATTATCTTAATACCACTCTTATATTTTTTAAATCTTTCTGTAATTGCTCTTTTTCCAGAAGGGCCTGATTTTTAGCACTGTTTTTGAACACTCATGTTTTTCAGATAGTTTTCTTTTTCTATTTTATTTTTTAAGGAGGGAACCTTAGTTACAGGAAACAACAGAATCCTGAGTGAACAATGTCAAACCAGATTTTGTATGGCGCAGAAGTAATTTCATAATGGGCAGAGTACTTGAAAAATCTCTAGGGCATGAGAAAGAATTACTTGTAGTGCTTGCAAATGTTTCTCCATGAAGTTTAGTAAATACCTGGTACACTAAATAGGAGTGTGTGGGAACCCAGAAACAGAGAAGTATCCATCTGACTGCTCTGGAGTATCCTAACCTCCAGGAAAACACTGATTTTGACCCTCACCCATGAAGAAAGCTTCCAAAATCTCTAGATAAACTAGAGTCCACAAAAGAGCAAGATAGATAATAGATACTAGTGTAGTGTATTACTAGAGTGAGAAACCTAGGTTTTAGGGAGTTAACATGAAGTCAAGATGGAGGGAACAGGGCGTTGTCCCAAAGTTATTTTCTTTTTCTTCATGTACTCCATGTTTTGCAGTGTTATTAGCACACGATGATTGGGTGAGATCTGCTGCAGTTTTTAGTTATGTCAATGGAAAAGAAATTATAATTGGTAAAGAAAGAAAAATAAGATACATTTCTACTGTTAATTGGACAAAAGTGATTATAAAAGACCTTGAAACTGAGCGTTTGGGGCTGTTTTGATAGTGGGTTTTCCTAAGCACTAAGTCTTGTGAGGACGGTGCCAGGTTTTGTAGATAAGATAATAATAAACCTGAAGAGTGAAAATGTCCATCACATCTTTTTTCCTGACACAGAACTCAGTTAAGTCTCCCTCAGCTGGGGGACCTCCCAAAGGTGCCCAGCGTCCAGGGGCCAAAATCTGATAGAGAGTAGTGCACATGCTTTTTGAGTTTGTTTTGATATTTCTTTAATTTTTAATTTTTTTTTTTAAGGGGGAAGTGCTGTGCTAGGTGTTAGGCCCACATGTATCCTTATACCTCTTTTCCATCTCATCTTGTTTATGCAGGTCCTGGGTGCTGGTTTACGGGTGTACTGGGCAGAGAGGCTTCCCAGGTCTCACCCTGCCCACAGGATGGACATGCCAGCCAGCCCACAGGGGAAAACACATTCAGGGCCCTTTTTGTTCCTTTAATGTTTCCTGGAACAATGAGTGTCATACTTGTGCATTTCTTGGCTTCTTTTAAACTCTATTTCCAGGTAAAAGCATACAGCTAGACTAACTTCAGCAGAATTGTTTGTAAATACAAGACTTGAAGTAGCTTCTCCAAGAGCTCTGTTTTTGTAATTGGATGCATGTGAAAAATGAAAGCATAACTATGTGGTCCTGAACATACTCCATTCATTCTCCAGCTTCAGTGCAAAAGGCTTTAATGGTTTTATGTGATGTTTCTAAGTGATGAAAGTCACATTCAGACTTTTTTTTTTTAAAGCTAAATACAGTCAGTTGGTTTCAGGCATACTGACAATGTCCTGATGTTGCAGCTCAGGAGTCTGCCTGGCTTGTTTTCTTTATCACATATACAGAGTAACTTCTGTTCTTTGATAGTAGTCCTGGTTTGAGGCAGCTGGGCAGACTAAAGTGAGCCTTTGTGTGACTGTAACAGGGATGTAACCTTACAATTTCTGCTTACAGGGAAAATTTCAGCAGTAGGTTGCATGGATCTTTTATAGCTCCATGGAGCTGGGGTGGCTTGACCTTGGCTGTCTCCCAGACACCCGCCCAGCTGCTCTCTCATCCCATCAAAGGGAGTTAGTAGTTTCCACTTTGGGACACTAATGCCAGGATTTGCAGTGGATACCTGTCTAGAAGCAGGCATTGCAGATACTTGCTGTTAGGAGGTAATTTTCAAGGTTAAACATCAGATACTGGTGTCAGGAGGCCCTGAATGCTGAGAAGTTCTGCATTCCTTCCTCCAGTGCTTTTCTTCTGGTTTTTGTATTTCACTCAAAATCTCCATGCTTTTGTGTTAGTGTTTCTGCTTACTTACCCTTCTCAACCCTTTCTGCTTTGAGCACACTCTGATGTTTTCTTCCTTAGGGGCAGTGTTGAGATGTTTCAGTGCTACAAGAAAGCAGAAAGCTTTGTCACCTCCCAGAGACAAAGCAAAAGTGTCCACAGGCAGACAAGTGAAACAAGCATTGACAAGTCTGAGCACTTGGCAAGCTGTGGTCCTGGTGACTGTGCAGTTTACACCCCCACAGGGCTGACCCTCTGTAACTCATTCACATTCGTTCAGACTTTCTGGTCCTGCCTTATCCTGTGGCATCAGCACCATCAGGGTCTCAGCCAGGGAAGTATGAGTCTTATGAGGTGAGCAGCATACAATTTGAGGAAAGATGTCCAATTTCCTGGAAATCCTGTGCAGTGTGAAAAGAGTATGGTCTGCATGTGTGTGTACGTGGCTGATAGAAGTAGACAAAGAAAGTGCATCTTCAGAGTTCCTGAGTGTTTCTGCATGCTGGGGCCTGTTTGACCTTTCCTTGCCATGATTCACGCTGGTGCAGGATTCAGACCGTATATTTCTCTGGGTTAGAATGCCCTCAAGAGTGTTTATCTGTATTCCACAACATCTCATGGAGCCTGCACTGCTGTTCAGTGGAATTTTTTTTAGAGTTGAGGTGCTGCTCTGTAGTTTCAGTGACACGTTTCTTGCTTTGTTTGGGATGATTTCCTAAACGGGTCATTTGTGTTTGTAAGCACAACAGCCTTGTGAAAGCAAAGGTTTTAATGCTTAACAATGTGTTGTATTTTTATGACTGTCCGTCATTTCTCAGAAACTTTACACTTACTTTAATTTCCAATCCCTTTTGTTCGTATAAGCAAATATGGAATGGTCTATTACTTTTTGTTCCTAACTCATTCTTCAGTGACTCGCTCTTCCCCTGCACAGCATGTGCACCCAAGATGCTTTATTTTCCATCTAGCCTATTGGCAACTCACTGGTAATTACAATAGGAATTTTAATCCTCTGTAAAGAGGACTGATGGATGTGTAATTAAGTAATGACAGTCTGTTGGATAAGAGTAGCAAAGTGAAAGCCATAAAAATTCAAAGCAGCTGAGGTAGAACTTCATGGCTTCCCTGCAGCACCTGGAAAAGCCAATTCTGCCGTGCTGATAAAGTTGAGGAGATAGTTGGAGAGCTTGAGAGAGGATGATGCATTTTGAAGTGTTGGGGAAGAACAGGAGGAGTAGAGGCTGGAAACTGGGGGAAGATATGTCTTTCTTTCCTATTGTTACCACCATCTGATCTGATGATGATGAGAATTAACCTCCTCTGCAGACCTGATTTCAGAGCCCAGCTGCTGCTGAATGGGGCTACCCTTCTCCATGACCCTCAGCTCTGCCTCTAGCATGTGTCCCTTGGCAGCAGTAGAAGAAGTCCCAATTCTAATGGGCAGATGCAAGGACCAGTAGGCTGGGTTGCTGTGGGAAAAGGAGCCAGCCAAGCAGGCCATGCTTCTGCTCTGCCTTGGACAGGCAGGTGTTCAGCGCTAACAGGATGGCTTTGCCTGTGCCAGCCTGACCTGGAGAGCTGCCTGTGGACAAGCTGGCCTCTCAAGGACGGTGGAAGGAGTGTTCTTCCTGGTAGCCACAGTGTTTCCATCAAGGGCTAAGCAGGCAGGACATGGAGCTGTCTCTGTGTTCTCTGATTCTGTATGCTTTGTTTGATGAACTCCGATGGATGATGGATGAGGCTGTGGGGAGGTGAGCCAGCCTGGGCTGTCTGGGGGAGGATCCTCTGATGTGCCCAGCTTGCCTGGTGTTGTCAGCTGGAGGTTTCCAAGGGGTGCTCTGCCTATTTTAGGGAGAACCTCAGCTATGCTCTGGAATCCTGGTGTGAAGAAAGGAAAAATGTGTGGAGGGACAGGGAGCAAAACTGAATTTAGCCTGCCATCTCCAGGGACAAGGGTTATCATCAATGACAATGGGATATCATAATGAGTCCCTACAGCCATCACACTGTGGCATTAGTTTGCTACTAGTGCAGACTGATGTATCAGGAGCCTGCTCTTCACTATCACACTGAATGCTGGATTTAGGGCATCTAAAATTAGCCTCTAGCCCTAAACCTCAGTCATTCACCTGAATCTTCCTACAGCTGCGTTAATGCTGCCTGCATTCAGGGTCACTACCCTTATTAGTTATTAAGAAGAATACTGACTGTTTAAACAGCTGCATCTATTTTATATCCATTCCCACATCCTGAAATATTCCTACCTGTTCTTTTGTGCATCCATACTTTTAGCATGGATGCCTTCGACTGTATAAATGAAAAAATTTCAGATCAGTGCAGAGTGAGGGTGAGTAGCTCACCTATACAGATGCCGTTGAAAAGCAACCTGAGTAAATGTGTTACAGTTCTTATAAATACTGAGATTACGTCTAGCATGTAGGCTTAAATAACAGGTGGTTCTTCATCTGCCATAGCATTTCCAGTGACTCAGTGTTTCCCCCCCACCCCGCTGCAGTAATTACAGAAGATTGTTGCAGTTCCTGACTCAGAGGGGAGGCTCCTTCTAAGGCTTCTGGCTGTGCTGGAGCTCCAGTTCTGCAGCTGTATGGAGCAAGTTGTGAGTGGCATCACGGTAGCAGTCCTCAGGACTATAAGAATGATGTGGGAATAGTGTATGTTATGAACTAGTCATGGCCAGCCATTAAAAAAAAAAAAAAAAAAAAAAGCCAGAGTTTGAGTTTGTTTTTGGTTTGTGGTTAGCAGTTTGGTTACCAGAATCTTGGCCATGATGCTCATATTTCTTAAAGCTGTGTGCTTACAAGAAAGACATTACAAGGTACAAATCTGATAGCCCCTCTGACAGGCTAGGTTAGGAAACTGCCAAGTGTAAAAATTAAAAAGGGGTGAGTGTTCCCTGACCCAGATTTGTTGTGGTTTTGTGGCTTTTGAAGAGAAAGTATCTTCCTGAAGATTGTGGGAGCACAAGGCATGAGGCTTTGAGGACAGGCCTGGGGATGGGCTCAGCTGTGAGTAAGGTTATGAGGTGGGAGCCGCAGGGAAAGGTTCCACAAACTCCATGAGCCCCATCATTCTCCCCCTAGGGAGGAATTCAGCAGGCACTGCAAGTCACATAGGCATTGACAGTCTGCAGCTGCGTCGGCCGCTCCGGCAGCCACAGAATGGCAGCAAGGACATGCTGCCAAATGTGACCTGACAGCCCTGCCCAGAGGGTGCTCAGGACTGCAGGGCAGGCCAGCAGAAGAGGACCAAGGGGCTCAAATCTCTGGTTTGCCTCCTGAGATGTCAGATCTGACAGGCACATCGATAGGTCTTGATTAGTTTCATGTTCAATGCAGCTTCATTTGTGATGCAGCTCTTCAGATTAAGTAGAGCTGTACTCTTGGTGCTGCTGCAGGCAGCTTGCTTGGTGCTGTAAGCACAGCTGGACATCAGGTTTCCACTTGTAAAATATGTGTGAAGGTTGTCTTGCCGTCAGCAAAGTGTATTCAGAAGGCGGTCTGTGGAAGTTGGGCCAAGTTTCTTAGAAATGGGGATAGATTTTCCTGTGCCTTAAATACTGTAGCGAACCCCACTGTCTGTGCTGAGATGAGTAAAATCTGCAAATACGCTTTGCATTGTTTCAGCTTAAGCATAAGAATATTCTCTTTAATTCCTTTCTCGGTGTTACTGTGTAAGAATGAGGGTTTTGAGATTTTTTTATGATTATGGTGTAGTGTTTTCAAATGCTTAGGCCAGAAAGCATTACATGCAAGCATGGCATTTCCATTTGCTGCTCATCAAAGAAGAGAAATTTTATCTCCAAGTACTCCTATGACATGTAGTGAAAACATGGCTCTGGTAAGCATCTCTCTGTCAAAGTGCTAGTGCATGTGGTTCACAAACATCAGTTAAATGCCTCAGAGGCCTTTGAAATAAATAGAAGAGCTGGATGCCAGGAAATGGGATGCACAAAAGCTACTTTTTGGCATCATTAAGGCAATGCAAAAAAGAGGACTACACTTGAAATGTTCTTACTCATCTCTAAGCTCCAGCCATGTGTGAGGTAGCACATGCAAGCTGAAGCCCTTTCCTGGGTTTAGGAAAACCTTTCACCACCCCTCTAGCAAGAGTGCCAGCTCACTATCTCAGTGACAACTGCTGGAGAAGGTGAAGTTCATGGTACCCACCACCTGCATTGCAGACTAAATGTTTGAAGTGCTTGCCTAGAAGGTGGGAATCTGTTCTTGTCTTGCACTGCCTAGGGGAGTTTCCAAGCCACCAACTAGAATAGAAAGTCTGTGTGGGTGCAGTGAAAACTGAAGGATCCCATTTGGGTGGGAGGACTATGAGTCTGAAACTCATTTGAAAAGGCAGAGTGATATATGTATGTATAATGCCCCATCTGTGTGAGTTTTCTTTTATGTTGGTTTGTTTTTTATTTTGATGTGAAGCAGCCTGACTGTGAGCTGCTTTGTGCCAGTAAGGTGAATGTTCTCAGAGAACCCAGCCAGTTCAGGTCTTTCAAGGAGGTGTGCTCTCTTTGTAAATTTTGAATGGCCTGAAGTTGAGAGTGGCCCCAAGATGTTGAGTAGTCCGTTTGGGTGTGTTGGTTTTATGGATCTGAGATGTAAATTCGCAGAGCAGTGGAAGTTACTGTGTGGCTTGTGCAATGTTTCAGCTGCCGATTTCTCTTTTCAGGCTGAGTTGCACCCTTAATGACTGAATGGGCTCTGCTGGGAAGGCTTGTCCTCACACCATGACAGCTGATGAGTCAAGAGCTGGAGAGTTAGCTCTGGAGCCTCTCCTCACTTGCAAGCTATGTCTCTGTGAATATTCCCTGGATAAGATGACCACTCTTCAGGAATGCAGCTGCATCTTTTGTACAGCGGTAAGATCTGTCAGCATCTTTACATTACAGAAGCAGGGTAATGGGAGATGGAGAGAACTCTGAGATGGGATTGCTTGTCTTGTGCAAGAAGCATGTGTTACCTACCCATGCTGACACAGGATGCTTTTCTAAAGAACATTTGGTGTTAGCCTGTCTTGCCTTATTTAAAAGATTTCTTTTGTCATTTTGCTTTTGAGCATATATTCCCATAGTGTGTAGTAGTAAAACCCAGTAATAAAAGGGGAAAAAGTGCAGTTTAAGAATGTTGGAGAACATACACGGTCTGCATGTAATCTCAATGTTTACTTTTCTCTGAAGCAAAACCTTGAAACATCATAGGATAGCTGTGAGCTTTTCCTTGCTATGCTTTTCTGAGTTCGCAGAGACCTTTAAAGCCACCTGTGTAACTTTTAAGGGCGATCAGGAAACCTAAACAAAAATGGCCCGTTGAACCTTTTCTTCTGTGCTGCAGAGATGTTGCCCAGGTCATGCATTGCCTATAGTAAATTCAGATCAAATGAAACTGGTGGAAATGATAGAAGGAGAGGCTGAATGAGCTGATAAAAGTCCTACAGCTAGTAGTACTCTTCTGGTCTCTTTGTCAGCATGGGAAAATTTGACCTAGTTTCTCTGGTGACTTTGATGTACCTCACTAATGGTAACTAATGTACCTGACCTGAAAAGAGGTCAGAAGTCGCTGGAGGATATTGGTATGGCTTTTTTTTTTTAAACTGTTGTTTGTTTTTTGTTTGCTTGTTTTATTTTATTGGGTTTTGTGTTTTTTGTTTTGTTTTTTTTTTTTTTCTTGTGGGGGGGATTGTTGGTTTGTTTGGGTTCTTTTTAAACTCTAGAATAAATGTACTTGGTTTACTTTTTAAAAACAAACTGTGGATAAGCATCAAGCAAGTATGTTTAAGTTTTTTCCTTGATTGTTTGAATTAAGGAAGAAATTCGATATTTGTAAAGCCAGGGTAAGAATATTACAATATATACAATTGAATTTGTAAAGCTAGGGAAATAATATCTTCACTTATGCTGAATTCAGCGTAGCTTAAACAGGATGAAAATCTAGCTGTGTGTTTCAAGGAACCAGGATAAGATTGATTAATATGCATTTCAACCTGAACTTCCTGAGGTTTGTTTTCTATACCGATTTACACGAAACATTTCTGTATTTTAGTTTGCAACAAAAGCTTCAAGAACACATTACCTAAAAGGTAGGTGTGAAGATGCTGCTTTAAATACAAAAAAAGGGAATTGGAAGAGTTGATACTTTTACAGTGGTCCCACTCCTGTCCAAGAGCTCAGTGTCCCTGGTTTACAATCATTAATAGTACATTAACCTCAGTGTTAGCTGGGTAGAGTAACCCTTAGGGAAGGGTGGGCTGCTGTGCCAGGCAGAGCTGGACTCTGCACTCCAACAGAACACTGGCCGAAGGGAGAGGTCAGGGATGGCTGGGGATGTTGCTGTGCCCACATGTCCCCTGTTGGTGCCACCACAGCTGCCACCACATCCATACACTCCTTCCCTGGCCAGCACCAAGAAGAGTGTCCGCTGTGAGCCTGGTGCTGTGGCAGTGATGTGGAGGGCACAGTCACAATTATTTGGCATCTGCGTAAACCTCGCTGACTTTGTCTGAACCAAGAGCCAGCCACGAGTGAGCCCAAGTACAGCTAGGAGAAGCCTTTAGATATGCTCTATTTATTTCAGTGGGCATAATATGTCTCTATTGTGTTTCTGCTCCAAGTCCAGCCTTTGTCTGGCTGTTGTCTGTGTCCTCCTGATGGACATGCCTGGGTTGATACATGCCCAGACATGTAGATCTTGCATCCTGTAACAAAGAGGACTCTGGAAACTTTTAACCTGGCTACATGGCTCTCTGTCTTGAAGCCAGAGCAGTTTCTGGGAGGCCATATGAGTTGCACTTTTGGGCAGCCTCCAAAAAGCAGTGTCAGGAGCAGCTTGACATGGAGTGCCAGGATTTGCATGGGGGATTGCTTGGGGCACAGCCTGCAGCAGCTCTACTGGTGTGCCATGCCCTAAATTTCCTCTTACCCATGCTAGGACATCTAGATACCTTTACACTACACTTAAGAGAGATTTTAGGGTAAGAATATTCACTGTGAGCTATGGGGTTGAGCACCAGTCAGTTTTTCAGTTTTTCAGTGGACAATGCTCTCAGCTTGTACAGCTTCTTCTTCTGTTATTAAGGGTAATTTTATAGATCCAGGAGTAGGATTTAACCTACTAGGTTTAATTTATAGAAGTAGAAAAGGGGTTGACATGGACATAATAGGTTCTGCTCCGATAAGCTGAAACCATTGCTTTTGTTTATTTTTTGTTCTGTTACGTGTGAAGCATTGTTTTTTCTTCATAACTGTAATGGTGACACTACAACGATGATTGTTTTCCACAGCATTTGCGGCTGTGGAAATAATTGGAAATTGTTACTATTTAGATATCTGTGGGGGTTAGGTTGTATTTCCTTTTACATTTGTAGCCTCTAAAAGCAAGGCATTCAAACTACTTAGAACTGCGTACAGCTACTTTTTTTCAGCTTAGAAACTCTTGCAATAAACAAAATACTCCATAAAAGCTGTGTTCTAGCCAGAGTCAGTAAAGTGTGCTTTAGAATGTGTATGTTTGCATTTTGGTGGAATGTTGTTAGTAGGGCAGGAGTTTTTCAAATAACTGCAAACATTTTTACTCTCTCTTCTAAGAAGAAAAAGCAGATGGCTTGCAAAATATACTTGCCATGTTTACCTGGTAGCTCAGTCAGGTCAGAAGAGGCATCAGCCTTATATTTTTCAACATGTGTTGCACTTGGCATGAGATTCCACTGCAGTGTGAGATAAAGCACTCATGTACACATTCTAAGAATTTGGAAATGGCTGTAGTCTACCTACAGTCATTACTTTCATTGTGCTTAGATTTATACCCATTTTGAATGAAACAAGGATCTTTGAAGAGGGTTGGGAAGGGATGTGAGATACATTTTATCTGTGAAAGTTTTAGAGGACTGAACTTTACATTACTCAGTTCATTTCCTGTATCTATTAAACTTTTGCAGAGTGTCATGCTGTGGTACATGCTTTGACGTATGGATATTCAGCATTATATGTACTGCCTGAGCTGCACGATTTTATGGTCCCTTTGTCATCTTTACTTGCCCCTTTCCCAAAAGATGGGGGTGGGGGGGTGTCTCATCTGTTATTGATACTGCTCATCTTGTTCCTTGTCTTCCCACTCATCCTTGTGTAATGGGGGGGGGTGTCCTTCTTAAGAGCAGTCCCTTAGGGTTTACCTTTTGTTGCAATCTTTTCTTCCTTGGATGTGCAACTACTTGGGTTTTTTGCCCCCATGGTGGTCTTAATGCTTACATTTGTACGTTAAATATTACACACTGTGTCTGTCCATACCATTATAGTGTTAAATAATACAGTATTTTAGTGCGCTTCAGTGCATCTGGGTCCCAACCAAATTGATATTAATTACTTCTTGATTGATTCACTTGCAGAATAATACTTTGAATATTATACTTATTTCTAATAAAAATTCCTAAATGTTTGCTCTTTTCCTTCCTTGCTTGCTCAGAGAGCTCTAGCGGTGCCTCACTCAGGTAAGACTCAGAAGCGCTCTGGTGGGGCAATGCCGGGAGTGGACAGGCCACCCTCACTCCCCATGTTGCCTTTGCACAGCGCACTGGGTGTTGCCCAGGCTTTGGTGCTCATTAGACTGTCTGGAAAGGAGACTCCTGCCTTTTCAAAACATGGCTGAAACTGGGAAAGCAGCAGGGAGAGACAATGAGGGGTGTGATCACATGCATCTCACATCCCCTTGGCTGGAATTGCCCTGGTGTCTGGCACAGCATGAAACTCTGAAACTCTGCCCTTTGGAAGCACTAGAGAGGAGTGCAGGGCTAGCACTAACGCTGGAGATACCGTGGCCCTATGAAAGACTTGGTGTGAGTCTGTAGCCTGTAAGCAATTGTGGAAGTGAGGTTTTAGCAGGTGGGATAAGATCACCCTTGTGGCAGTGGTGACAGGAGGGAACCCATGCAGTGCTATTGCAAAAACATGGTTTTAGGGGTCAGTAAAAAAAACAATGGTGGCTTTTCCCTGCACACCAGTTCTTTCTGGTTTTGTCTTTTTTCTTTTCTTCTCCTCCTCTTAGACGTTTCAGGGCCCTAGTGAGAGCCAGATGAGCAATAAGTGGGATTGCTGCTATTTATGTCAAGCAGCAGCTATGTCCATCTATCTTGTGTATTATTTACTGCACAGGATTTGAGATGTTGACAATGTGTAACAAACTGAAAACAAAAGATGCTTTCAAGTATGTTATTCTGTGTTGTTGGCACAGGTTTATGCAGAACTAGCATGATTCACCTTTTTTATTTTCCCAAGAAAATTCTTTGTTGAGTCTTGTACTTATGAGAAGTGTGTGAAGCAACTGGGTTACAAAATATGCTAAACAAATACCATGATGATCTACCTGATTGTTATTTTGGTGCACACAATGCAGTCCAAATGAGATTAAACTTAACACAGCCCTTAGGAGAAGGAGAAGTCAGCATGCAAGCCCAGGTAGCTTCTGTGTTTTCTTGTGCTTCTACAAGAAGGAGGTGTTCCAAAGGCAATTGGAGAACAAGATTTTCTGCTGTAGCTGTGTATGACAGCAAGGCCAGGGCTAGACATGGGTTCAAAAGGCTCCTTTGCTGCTGTGGGCACCCTCCTACTTGGGCCTTGGAGGGCCTTCAGCTGCTGCCAGCTACTTTTACTGGAGAAGAAGAAACTCGTAGAGAAATAGGAGTTTATCTGTTGGTACTTCATCAACAGGATGCTCTAAGGTTCCTCTGCTTTCCTTAATCTTTTCAAGAACAGCTGGGCATTGTACTGCCTCCTTTGGGTGGCTGAATGGTGACATTTAACCCTTAGCACTAGGAAGTTTCAGATTGTTTGTGGAGAGGAGTACTGGAAAACTGGAAAAAATAATAAGGGGTCTTCACAAAAAAAAACATGAGCAGAAAAGTCTGAGAGCAGAAGAAACTGAGTAGATCAAGGACAAGGAGGAGGCAGAGGGCAAAAAGAATGGGATACCTGCTAAGTGAAACAACAGTATGAATAATCCACTGAAATTGTACTTAATAAAACTTAGGTGTAAGGGAGTATTCGGATTTGCCATCATCTAGCCTACACTGAGTTTTAGTATCACTTCTGTTTCTTCACGCACATTTTCAAGAAGGGTTTATTCTCCTCTTTTTCTCCCCATCCTATGAAATACTTTCTCTCAACCGCACCAGAACACTCACTACCTTCTTCTCTCCCTAAATATACCTTGTGCTGCAATGCCCCACTTACTTTATATAAAGCTCACCTCAGGTTGTTTTCCAGTTGGAAGTGTTGACATTTGGCATTCTTTTTTCCCAGCTTGACATTTAAAATGTTTCAGATTAATTTTTTTTTCAAGTTTTAAAAAAGAGAATTCCTACACCTGATAATATTGACACTAAAAACAGAGCACTTTCATAGTCATTTGGATGGTTTAGGGGCTTCTTGCATGTCTTTCTGAGCAGAGTAAAACCAAAGGCAGAGCTTGGGTACCAAAAGAGTACAGATGTACCCATTGACTTTTGATGGATGTTACTGCTCAGGAAGAGGAACTGCAGTGTTTCTGAAGTCAGTAAAGGTGACAGCCTCTGGATGGTGGCTAAGGCAAGACTGGAGGAAGAAGGAACAAATGTTTTAATGACGGCATTGCATTGATGCAGTTGGTGTTATCTCCATTTAACCAATGAAGAAATGGATGTGAAGTAAGTTGTCAATGCCTTGAAGTGCCACAGTAACTGAGCCAGACTGTGACCTAAGTCTCATGCTCATGTCAGTTTTGTAGCTGTTGGTAAGGCCCAGTTTGAGCTGACACAGATTTTTGGCAAGAGAAAGTATATTTGCAGCTGGTTCAGTTTTGTGAAGGGCGAGTTTCTCTGGTTCTGTTCTCTGATCCTTTTCTGTTCGGTGGTACCACTTCATAGCAACAATTACTGGGAATCTTTCCTGCTTTTTATGAGAGGTGCCAGGGTGTGTTGAGCCATGAGTAAATTGGTTTCAGACTGTGTTTCTGAGCAGAATTTAGCAAATTTAGCATCAACTGATAGATACTTTGAAACAAAGCTGATGGCAATAAATTTCTCAGGTACATTTGAAAGATCCCATAAAAAATAGGCTTGTGGACCAAGAGGAGGCAATTACATTCTGGTCCATTTTCATATTTGCTTGGTTGTGACAAAATTAAATTCTTGTTAGTGATGTTATTCTTTCCCTCATACTGAGCCATGAGCTGACTGTATGTTCTTTGAAGCTACAGGCATGTTTTTCACTTTCTTTCAAGCATCTTTCTTGATAAGGTTCTTATGTGGCCTGATCTTCTATCCATTTGATCTTCTATCCTTTCATTTATCACTGTATATGGTCCTTAGCAGTTAAAATAGGGATTGGACAATATACATATTTAATTGGAATTGTATTTCTCACCATAAACCATAAGTTTATCTGCAGCAAATTAAGGAATTCCTTATCATTGTTGTGTAGTTTCTAATATCTTTAATTTGAAAAGCTTCAATTTTCTTCCAAGTGAAGTGCAAATGCCTCCAAGCTAATGGCTATTACACTTGTTTCATCTAGTTTTAAGACCTCCTGAGAGACCTTGAGGAGTTTGAGTACTACACATTGAAAGTGGCTGATGCATTTTGGTGATTGAATATGTAGAAGTGCAGGTGTCATGGCAGTGATGAACATATTATTAAACATTATATAGATCTGCCAGTACTATGAGTACTGTCTAGAGGGGTATATTTATTTTAGTACACGTTCGGTTAGATACTGGGTAGATCAGGTGGTTGAAGTTAAGAGTTCTGATGTGAATTGTCTCACCAAAATTAGTAATACTAGGTTGTGTACTTACTGAAGAACAGGCAAAAATCTAAAGTATAAAAAATAAATTAACATTATGTCTGACTGAATAAAAAGTACATAACTGTGGCCCAGAACTAAATTAAAACCTGAATGCCTATCTGTTCATCTGTTCTGAATCAAAGGACACTCTGGAATGTCAACTGAAAAGTTAAGAATTCTCTCCATATACAGTATTTCTACACCCTGCCTCCAAACCTAGTTTGTGAAGAAGCCTAGGCTAAACAAAACCCAAACCCCAAACAAATACAGTTTTGAAGCCAAATCTGGAAGAGAGATTTAACATTTTTTAAATCAGTCCTGTGGATTTTAAGAGGGAAACCTGAGTTGTTTTTTTTTTTTAATGGAAATTATCTTCAAGTTACATGTTGGGAGGAAAGACATTCTTATTTTGGCAAGATGCCTTCAATCATTTTGTACATTTTCACATTTAATGTAGATCATGGTCTAGTATTGTCTGGGAAATACTGTCGATATGTTCTTTACCTTTACATGATTTAATTAAAGACAAATACCTTTACTTATCCTGTATCAACTGCTACACAGTGACCGGCAGCAGTACTGGTGGCATTTGACAGGAAATTAACCCAGTATTTTCTGTTTCTTTTTTCTTCCTAGTCCTCCCTCCATGTTTCTTAATAATGGCACCTTTTCAGTTTAGTCATATCATATATGGGGTTTCTTTTATGCTTTTGTATCTAAACTAATGAGGCTGCATTTTGGGAGCTGAAGAGGTGCAAGCAGGTCCAAGAGGAGCAAGGTAAAGACATGTCCAGGTACTTGAAAAGCAGAATGCAGGAATGACTGAGATCCAGCTTTTGTCTTTGATACATAAATTATCTGGAAGTGGATTTGAATAGAAACTTCAGATTTCACAGTAAAAGGGATATGGTGCCTTTGTCACATCATTACCTAGCAACATAACACTGAAGTTACACTTTGAACTAAATTTTATGTTAGAGTGCAGAATTATTATGATCCCTTTGCAGAGTAAATACATAACCAAACAGACCTCTTTTTCATGGTCAGTACGTTAAAAATGCCCTCTGTACAATATACTTTGGGGGAAAAAAAGTTGAAGTTAGAGCAGCATGCAAAAGTGTTGAAATGAAAAATCGATTAATAACCTGGACAGAATTTTCTTAAGCTGACAACTGACCACAGAGAGCATTTCTGTTTCTTACCAAAGAAGGAATCTTTTAGATCACTAGTTTGTGCATTCCTTGATTAGGCTTTTCAGTGTATTTTTTAGAGATGATTCTGTCATGTTTCAATGTACTCTTTCAACAAACCCTTAGTTCCAGGAGGGGAATATGTACTTGGGGCATTTGTAAGAATTTGCCTAAATCATTATCTTTCCTACAAATCTTGCAAGATATTAAAAAAAAAAAGTATGTATGTTGCATGATAATTTGATCCAGGTACTTTATTGCCCTTAACTTACTAGATACTCATGAGCAGCATTTTGTGAAGTAGGTAACTGGATATTGATCATATTTTATTAAATAGGGGAAGGTGATGGCCTGAAAGACAAAACCAAGCATAGGAGGAAAAAGCCTTGTCCCAAAATGGTTAGACAGAAAATGATTGGGAAAAAAGTCATTATACATTTTGAATCTCAGGCAGAGAAAATAATGCTTGTAGTCTTTTTTTGACTGAAGTTGTCAGTAGTCCAGCAGGGGCAAAGCATGAATTATGTTTCCCAGAACACAGATATATACATTATATAGGTCCTAAGTGGGGAAAATCTGAGTAAACTGAATGTAACTGATTAGAGAACACTTGCAAGTATGGGAATTAAAACTACTTGTGTTGGTATCTGCTTTTTTATTTGAGAGGAGAACATAATGGAATCAAACCTCCAGTGTGTGATCTGTAGTCAGCAGGATTCTAACCTGTTCAGCAAGACCTTGGTCGATTCTTAGTTTGTTGTTTCAACCATTCTGCCTTGGCTACGTGACTGATTAATGGAAACTTTACTGGCTCTGGCCGTGGAAAGTAAGAAGATGGCATTAATGTCACCATGAGCCGCAGATCCTATGCTGAGGCTACTCCAGCCACTGACTGCTCTCTGTGCCCAAATGTCAGTGCACTGCAAGAAATTGGTGGGAGACTGTAGCCCAGGGTGTTGAGATATCATTATTTCTTGGATGTGAAGATTAAGACCCTTTCAGGCAACACTTTGTATCACAGAAGGCAAGCATCTTGATTTTTCCTTTATTTGAAGAGCAATTAACTAGCATATGTAGTGTATGCCATTTTCCTGAAATACTGCTGATTTTTGTAGACAAAATGCACAAAAAATCTTGCCATTTTATGTCTGTAATAGTGTATTCTCTAAAGTGTGGGAGGACACACTGCTGAGAAGGTCAGTTGCGATTCATTATACAGACACAGAAACAACTTTTCATCACATTTTTGGCTTGCATCTTTTCAGATACTCTTAGTTGCCACTTCTTAAGTAAGCAGCTAAATTAGTAGCTGAGCTGTAAATAATGGTAGAACCACTCTGAAAACAGTTTCACTGCAAAGTTAGGACATATTTTAAAATCCTAGTGATTTTCTAATGTTTCTTCTTTGATGCTAAGAGGAAACAAGAAATTCACATCTTCATTCATGTACATACTTTGGTAAAAAGCTTAATCCTTCAGCAGTAAATATTAAATGCTTCCTTCAAGTTTCCCAGCAACTTTAAGCCCTTCTTGTATTGCGCCCAAAGCACCTTCTCCAGTCACAGGAAGTCAAGACAAAAGATTTCATAGCTATAAAAATGACTTAACAGGGAGATTTTCTGAGAAATACTTGAAGATGCATGGCACTGTATAGCCCAATTACAGAATCTCTCAGAGCTGAAAACACAGCAACCTCTAAAAGAACCACAGAAGGCTTGGTTGCCCACCTGTGCTCACCTACAAACAAGCCGTGGGTTAGAAGAGAAGAAGAATCCAGATCCATTAGCGATCCTCAGAAACCTCTATTGTCCTGGCTTGGTACCCCTAATGACTTAGATACTGCATATGGAAACTGATTCCAAATCTATACTGTGGATCGAAGCTCCTTAAGAGCTTCTTGCCCATCCTTGTACCGAAGCATAATTGCCAGTGCTCTGAGCTCCTGTCCTGAGAATCTAAATTAAGAACAAGCCTCTGGGCTGCTGCTGGGCCTGCAGTAACTTCTCAGGCTTTGTCCTCCCTCTGTAACTACCTGACCTGAGCTGCCCCTGGAATACAAATCCACTGTACCATGCTGTCAAAACAAATTACTAAATATCAGGCAGCACCACAGAGGAGACAGAACCCAGGATCTTAGCAAAAGTAAAAGGTTGCTCTCTCATGCTTGCTGAGGAATTAAGGCAACCTAAATGATTTGGTGAGAGGGAAATATTTTCCCTTTACCAAATGCTGCCCTGAGACTTGATCCAGAAAGTAATCAGGTCTCCCATGAGGAGATGGAGCGAGATGCAAGGAGGTTCTGCCCACGTGTATAAGAAGTGCACTCAATGCACTGCGTCATGTGCAGGCCTTGGGGATGGGACTCTGAGGGCAGAGTTTTCTGTTTACATTATTTGTGGGGGAGGCTGGGTACAGGTACAAACCAGGGAGAAAATCTGTTTAAGGGAGTGAGTACTTGCTGCCCCATTTCTCTTGTGATATGTGCTGAAGCATGTGGGGAATGCTCAGTGCTTAATGAATATGGGGCTACAGAACAAGGTCACCCACAGCCTCCATCTGCATCAGTGATGGCACTGGGAGCCACCCTGGGCTCTGGGCATGTTTTTTTTGGGCTTTCCCCATGTCACCTGCTGCCACTGCCTAGACCATGGTGGCAGATGCGAGCAGGGCCCTGGCGGCTGCAGTGTCACCAGGAATCCACTCCCAGGCACCGCTGTGGTTCCGTACCTGCTTCGGTTTACTGCTCACTGCTCTCTGCTGTGCTGAGGGGTGATTTGATCCGGTGGGTAAACTGACTTGGTAAAAGCACTGTGCCCGGGTGCCTTTGCGGGAAGTGGGTGAGAAGATGGACAGGGCACTGAGAGTGCTGTTGGAATAATAAAAGAATAACTCCCTGTTAAATCTGGGCTGATGATCCCTAGGGAGCTAATACTGCCTTCATGACAGACATGATTTCTTTTTTGCTTTTCACCTGTATCTCCCTTGCCTCCCACATACTACTTGCACCATCAGTTCCTTACAGCCTGTTCTGCTGCTTTCTTGTAGGGGTGCATGCTGGATCTGAGTACATTAGTGCTTAATGAGATACACATTTAAAACTTACCAGTTAGGTTATATCCCAATGTTCTTCTAAGAGAATACATTTCAAATATTTACAAATCAAAGGTAAGTTAATTTAAAATGCCACTAAGTTAAGATTATTCTACTCCCTTGAGCTAACATCTCTGTATAGCTCATCAGAATTAAGTAAAACATGGATGTGGACATTGCAGTAGAGAGACAGAATAGTAAGGAACTCTCATTTCCATTTGTAAAGGTCCTAGTTATTCTGACAGTTAAGAGGGAATCAGTTTTTCCAATAAAAAATACTAATGAGGAAATTTCTTTAATCAGAGCCCATGTGCGAGGCCTTTTCAGAATAGTCCAGACTAACACAGACTTGGATGTTACATGCCTATAAATAATAAAACAGAGGTTTTTAAAGAGTCTAAGGCTGCCATACTTGGAAGGGCTGTGATTTCCCCGTCATTCACCTGTTAGCATTTGAGCTCAGTCCCTTTTCAAAAAGTTTGCGGAGAGACGGAGGTCTCAAAACCATATTTCATTTTGACATATTTCTTGAAAATTGATGGGGCAATAAGGGAAGAAGTCAGCAGTACTGGGGAGGAGGTTTGTAATGTGAGTGTGAAATATAAAACTGTAAGGAAAAAAATACATTAGTCCTATTTTTCATAACATGTTCATTTTCATTTGCAATAAACAATGCAAGCTGATATCAAAATCTGTCAGAAGTCCGTGCTTTGTTGTTCTGTCAATGGTGACTTGCAATTTATTGTATGCTTTGCCATTATTTTGATGAGGCTTTATTGTTTTGTTTTATTTAGAAGTGACCTTACTTGTCTGTGCAATTTGGAGGAGCAATTTAAGCACTGTTCTTTGGCCTGTTGCATGAATTTTATGCCATGATTTTACTGAAGACTCTTTAATACGTGTAATAAAGACAAGTTAGGTATATTTGAAACCGGCATTCCATATAAAGTGTGGGGAGAATGGAGGGCTTTTTGAGCTTGGAGGGGAAGCCTGCTCTTTTTGTAATGGAACAATTTGGAAACATTCATAAAGTGGCCTCCATACTGGAAATAGACTTTGGATAGAGGCTGATGATAAATGATAAATTGTGATAAATTCTAGAAATTATTTGATCTGCTGGGGGGAGCGGGGTGGGGGTGGTGGAAATGGGTTGAAGGGGAGGAAGAACTGGTATCCGCACATCTTCCTGGGCAGATTATAAGCTCCCAGCCAGGTGCTAAACCCCTTTCCACTTCTGTGCAGCTGAGAGCAGTAGTGTCTTTCTTGTAAATGAGTTCTCCTTCAATGGAGACTGCTAGCTGAGAGTCTGAATTAAGAACACAGGAGGAGAAACAGAGGTACAAAGCCTGTTTAATTAGGATAAAAGATACTCACCCCTGCCAAATCCTCCAATCCCAGTTTAGGAGAGCATAGGGGTTGTTAGGGCTGAAAGGTCTGACTTGCTGATTTAGGTAAACTCAGTGCTTGGCAGATGAAGTCATGCATAATTAATTGTTCTGTGTTGCATTCTTTCCAATGTAATGACTTGTAGCATTCACGCTTATAATAATTGATGTTTGCTGTGTGCTGGAGCTTCAGGACAGCCAATTAAGGCGGTGAATGTGGGAACTGCACAGCATCTCTGACATCTGGTTGTTACCAACATGTGGGCTATAACTTTTGTTTTCTTTACTTGTTTCTAGTGTCTAAAACAGTACATGGAGCTGGCAATTCAAGAAGGTTGTGGTTCCCCTATCACATGTCCAGACCTGGTATGCTTGAACCATGGGACCCTACAAGAAGCAGAGGTATCTATACTTCTTTCTTTCCCTCTCTCTCTTTTTTTTTTTTTTTTTAAATATCTATCCCCCAGATTTCTTTATCTGCATAACAGTAAATACAATCAATACACTTTTCTCTCCTTTTATTTACCTCTAATGAGCTTTTGGCAAGAGGCCTGACTGACAAGAGGAGATAGGAACAAACAGATGTTTTTCAAGTTGCTCCTTTTTCCCTCCCTCTGTGCCTTGGGGGGAGAAGTTTCCTCAGCATCTGGAGAGCCTCTGAATTACCCATGCAGGTGACTTGACCAGAATACCCTGTATCCCAGAATTGCTGAGCCTCTATTAGACTGTCAGTTCAGTCAGATTTTATTTGACTGCAAACACTGAAATTCTTGCATGTTTCTTAAGAGCAAGAACTCTGATTGATGGTATGCGAGGCCAGAATTTCCTTGCGTATGTTGATCTTCGGCTGCAATGACCAATTTGCAGTTCCAGTGTAATTATGCAGGGCTGTATAATTATATTGAAAGACAGATACCTGCATAACACCAGGTAGAAGTAGGTCTTAAGAGATATGGAAGGTGTCTCTTGGGATACACACCCAAGGGATGCTTGCTTGCCTGCTTTGTGAGGCAGGAATGTCCCTGCTGGGCCCGAGAATACAAGTGGGACAAAAAAAAAAAATAGCCCAGGAGAAATAAGATGGCTAGGGGATTTTGATTGGTTTTGTGCATTCTCTCAGCATTTGTTTGCAGTATTAAAATCAAGGACAATTAGCTCTCCACCCCTGAACTGAAGAAAAGTTTGTCTTCTGGATTCTCTTGAGCCCTGTGCATACAGATGCTGTAACTGTGGCAGAAATAGTATATGATCCTGTTCAAATGCCATCAGTGACGGTGTGATTCTCAATACCAAAAATTACTTTTTCTCCAAAAAAAATTCTGGGTCTGCTCTCCAGCATACATTTGAAATGTTGTGCTTAGTTAAATTAGGGCATGGGACTTCCAGCTATGTTTGTTATGGTGTGCAAGCATATGGTGGAGCTTTTTATTTTGGCTGAATCCAGCTATTGTGAAAAGTAGACAGTTGTCTCACTTCCTCTTCTTTCTGCAAAGATACAGAGCAACCCATTGCACCAGACTGGGGGCATCTAGCCTTTACTGAAAATGTATTTTTAAAGGCAAATTACCAAATGACAGGAAGAATGCTGCTCTGTTCAACCAGGGTTATAATGCTATAGGGATTAAGATAGATATTCTTGGGAACTATATGTTAGGCCATATGTTAGTGGACCACTGGCCTAATGCTTGGGTGTTTTTTGGGCTGACAGCAGAATGACTAAACAGCCCAAATGTGCATTAGTGTCCCGTGGATGACTGACTGAATGTTCTGACACTCTCTTTTGGCGATGTGCTTGAAACACAAGCCTTCTGCTTGAATAGCAAACAAATCCCCAACCTGGTTAAAATTACTGCTTATGTATTTAACCGAATATCTATTTCTTTAAGGAAAAAAAAAACCCAAAACAAAACACACAGGAAAAAAATCAGCCATGACAGAAAGAATAGTTTAACTCTTTTCACCATCTAAAAGAGCAGTATGTAAACTACAGATTTATGTATGAACACTGTCTATTCTTTTTTTTTCTCTATAAATAAAGGCTGTTCTTTGTGAAAATGTGGCCTTTTAAAGCTATTTCTTAAAAAATCAGAACCTTATCAGACAATACAGAACGTACTTAATTAGGGCTATTGTTTAGCATGGAAATACTATTTAGAGTTACAATTTATTCCTTACACGCTCTCAAACTCCTGGTGTAAAAGTATGAGGCTTATTACCTCTGGGGGGGTCTGGATGTTTTGTCTCTGGCATCTGGCAGGACAAGGTACCTCACTAGGACTGTGGTTTGAGGAATGACAAGTTTTGTATACTATGGGGAAAAACCAAAATAAAAGATCCTCTTTTTTTTCTCCTTTTAAGATAGCATCAGTGTTTGGCAAAGGTCTATTTTTCATGTCATGTTCATTTCAGACTATGCTGTGACTGCTGTTCATCAGGTACTGTTACAGTTTTGAGAAAAAATAGCAGTTCAGACTGTCCTTGTCATGGACATCATGCTAAATTGGTTCCTATACTTTGGGTTAAATGCATCTCATTAGTTAGCTAAAGCAGATATTTTGTTTGCTTTTTTAAATGCCTTTTGTGATATCCTGCACAAGTGAGATGAAGGTGAATTAGGTACAATTTGAAGTGAAGGAAAGCCTCTTCATTGACTTCAGTGCATTTTTGATTGGGCTTTCTTCAGTAAGGAAACAGAACAATTAATAACAAAGCTTATAAGCATATACAACACAGTATCGCAATGAACACAGTATAGCCATTAAATTTCCTCTTCTTCTCCATCTCAAAGTCCTTATTCAAGATGTGTAACATTCCTTCAGTGCTTTTCAGTGACCTGTTTGTCTTCATTAAAAAAAATCAGAATTAAGTCCTGTGTTTTTTCTCAGTAAAATTCTGAAGAGTTCGTCTAGTTCTGTACTAAATTACTAGAGCCTTTTCAAAGCTCTTGTCTTGCTTCTGATTCATGTACTTCTTCTCTTGCTTTTGGGGGATAGAGGGAGGCAAAAACTCTGGTTAACAATTTAAACACAGAATAGAATTTATTCTTGCATGTCTCATGAAGAAATGAGCGTGAATAGTAGGAATCTGTTTCTCTAAAACAGTTGAATATTTCATCAGTGCTTGGGGAGTAAACTGCTTATTCATAGATTATAGGAGATGTTGGGAATTAAGGCTTTACTTTCTGCGGTCCAGAGGGATCTCAGAAAAAAATGTTCCAGTTTTTTTGTTCTTAAAATGCATAAAGTGAAAAGTAATTTGAACTAGAAAATTGTACTTTTCAGTACTTTAAAAATGTGTTTTCTGAAACCCTTCTGGCTTGAGTTTCTTTTTCCTTCAACAAAATCTAGTTGAAACTGGTATATTTCCCAGTAGGTTTTTTTTGTTTGTTTTTGTTTGGTTTTTTTTGACAAACAGTGCATTCAAACAGAAGGAACTGTTCCAGTGACGTGCTTGAAATCAAGCGCAATCCTAGGTTGTATCTTGACCTGTTGTATCTAGATAGCAGCTGTTTGTAGTATAGCTGTCTTTTAGCAGAAATAAATTAGGGGTGGTGATGGTAAGGCAATGGTTTTGGCTACAGACTCTTTTTCAAATAGCTGGTTACACAAAACAAGAAAAATTCAAAATCAGTCTTGTTAAATAAAATTTTTACCCTTTTAAACTCTAATGGTACAATAAACAAAGATTATTTGAATTCGTTCCTGGAAGCAGAAGGTAGAAGGAACATCTTAAGTTAATGCAGTTCTATTTAAACACTCAGACTTCTTCTGTCTAGAATATTCCTGTCTCTCTTGGGAATTTGCTCCATTGATTTAATTGCACCAGTTAATATCCCTAATCTGAATAAGAGGTAATTCATCATGGCTTGAAATGGTTTTGCTTGGTGTGAATCCAGTCACCAGTGTAAGCCATGAATCAGAAATCTTCACTGCATACAGGGATTTCTAATGCAATACTCACTTGGCTAATATCTAGGGCATTGTGCTTTGCTCTTTTTGATTCCTGTGTTGTTCTAAGGTTTATAACATTGATGCAGTGATCCATGTACACATAATCTGATTGGGGTTAAAACTGTGCAGCAGTCAGTAAAAGGAGGTACTGATTTCAGCTCTCAAATTTGTCAAGAATTGCCCCTTGGCATGTGGTGCAGATTCTGCTCGTTGTCCTGCTATCTGTGTGAATCTGTGATCCACACCAGTGCTAACCTGACAGAGGGTTGTCAGCACTTTGTAAAGCTACGCTGAAATAGGACAGTAACCCAGATCTTAGAATTCTTAATTGTGTTATATTCCATACATAGCCAAACACAAAATCCCACTGGGACTCAGTTTAAAATATCAGTTTTATTTTTAATTTCAAAATTGGTTTACATTTTGCTGCCAAAGAGCTTGGAATGGTAAGATGAGAAGGAATGTGAGAAAATGTTGCAGGCTGACCTATCTTTTTCAGGGTCAAAAGAAAAAATTTTGCTCTTCTTATTTACTTGTTTTTAAATAAAACCATGGGGAGCAAGTGAGAAAGCCTTAATTTTGTTTTTATTTGTTGCTGAATAAGAGAAAAGTTCTTTAATGGAGAACATGAATAATTTAGTAGTTCATTATGACTCTAGTGAGCATAGTAGCATGACAAAGAAAATTATGGGTGTAATTTCTAACAATATAGAGATTGAGCTCCCATACCCCTTTCAAAGGGGAAACCAGAGTCCCTGTTGAAACCATTTTCAACTGCTTGCAAAACCAGAGAGTGCCTCTGTGAGTAGGGCCTTGGCCAAGGTGGCCAGTGCCACTCTTTGCAAGCTCCTTCTGCCAGTGCAGAATCTGCCCTTGCTTCCTGTCTGCTCAAGTGAAAAAGGGGGGAGCTTTTGTCCTGCTGAACTTCCTTCCCTTGGCATTATCAAGGTTTGATTCATATGGGTGTGAAAGGAAGTAAGATATGTTCAATTTGCTTGATTGCCTCCCTGCATATCCCTTGAAAGCCCGAGAATAGGTGGAGCAGTGATTTTCCCTTTCCATTGTGGTAGCCAGTGTTTAAAAACAGGGGAGTTGTTCTTCCTTGGATCCTGGTTACTGCACTGCCTGGAAAAGTTTGCTGCTGTGTGCACTAAACAAAATTATTCTGAACCCTTTCAATTTCCTTTCTTCGCTCTTTTGTCTCATGTAGTAGCAGGGACTGTGGTTATTGTGACACTTTTAATGACATGATCTTTTGGATGTTTGACAAGGGTTCAGCTGGATCCCTTTGTGGTAGTAAGCCATCAACATTTCGCTTTTGTGCACAGATATTTTTACTTAGGTGAATGCTGCTGTTCTTAGCAATACCTCATGTGTGTTCTTGTGCTCTACAGAAAGAGTTTTTTAACTGCAGATATTGATTACAGGGTATGGGAAATCAGAAAACTTATTTCAACTCCTAACACTTGTTAAGTCTCCAATCAAGATATTTTCAGGACAGGACAGTTCTTGACTGTTTGTTGTTTTTTTTTTATTAAAACCCCCACTATTAAACAAAAAAGAAAAGTTTTTCAAACTCTCTTCTAGCATTTTTTCCTACATTTAATAACTCCATATCCTAGAATAAGAAAAGCCTGCTTTCTGGTATGCTAACGGTCTTTCTCTTTTGGCTCTTTGCCATCTGCTGGGTTGCTGGTTTGCTGCCTCCCCAGATTTCCATGCCCTGACCAGCCCAGAGTGCAAGAGAGGAGGTGTTTGGAATGGACAGGCACCCAGGTGGGGCTTGAGAAGTTGTTTGGAAATGAACATTTAGACTGATGACAAGTAGCAGGATATAAACACCTAATCCCCTTATTGTACTTATGACTGTCCTTGATTAGGTATAAATGAGATTAAAAGTTCACTGAGGAAAGGATTTGCTGCTTTTTTATGGGGACCTGATATTCATGTGTGGTTTTTTTTTTCAATTAAGTTTACACATACAGCTTTCACGTGGCACTGCATATAGGCAGCAGGAATTTGTTCATTGGTTTCCTCATGGCTAAAGATACTTAATCCATAGGGGGCTCTCAGGCTGAACATGTGTGGGTGCCATCAGGACCTGGTCTTTCCAAGCCTCTGGGAGTCAGTGGCTCAGGTGATGGGCTGCATGTGTTCAACGCCCAGAGCTGCTCACAGGGAGGGGGAAAGCTGAGCTGTGAAGAGGATAAGTAGGAAAAAGAGTGGAGCTGAATGAAGCCAGTGGGGAAAGCTGCCATGGTAAGCTCAAGTTTTCCCCAGGAGAATGGGAAGCTTTCAGCACTGCCTCTGCTTCCTATTGAAATCTGCGTTAAGATGCATAACTCCACTCCCACTGTAATCAAAAAGGCTGATTTTTAATACATGGGAAATTCTGGGCTCAATAGAACTGCTCTTGAAAAAACTGTTTGTTAAAAGTAAAAGCTAGTACAGAAGGACTCCGTCCAACTAAACAATTCACTCAAGTGGCTCTTACAGCATTGAGACTCACTGTTTTAATTTAGTTGTAATGAAGGAAAATTTAAATGCTCACCCAGCTAGAGAAATGCAGATGACTCTTTTCATTTTCCAAACTATTTATATGCGAAGTTGCCCTGGGGAGGAGTGGGCAAAACTGAAATGATGTGTCATTGCTGAAATTGCTAAACTCTTCTTTTTACCCATTTGATTTACTTTTTTTGTGCTTTCCAAGCTGACTTCTGATGAACAGGTGAAGAGTTTCCCAGAAAAATCTCTGTGGCATACAGTCATACTAACCTTAAATATTAATTAATTACAGCTATATAAATTTTTAAATTATTAAATCTTGGCATAATTTGGATTCATTTTTTTATTACTTTTAGGTTAAATAAATGATCCAAGCATCTGCTACAAAATACAATTGTGTGCAATCAAGTCCAATTGATTTGAGATATTAATAAAGCAATGTAATGTTTTAATAATTTAATTTTTTTTCCATCTGTGAAAGAAAAAGTATTTACAGCATTATATTGAATATGGTTTTTTTTTTGTCATTATATTCCTTCTCATGAGTGCTATACCCCACAGCTGAGGAGGATAGCAAGGGTCAGTGGTCCACTTCACTGGGGGCAAATTTTGCCCTTTACAGTAATCTGAAGGACTGTGGCTGGGTACTGCATGTGAGGTTTGAAAGCTGGTCACTTTGAAGCTGTCAGTTCTGCACTGTGTCACAGTGCTTCAAATGATCAGGTCCCAGGTCTTATGTTAGTCTAGGGTTTTTTTTCAGTAAAAGAGAAAAATATTTCCAGTGCTGGTACAATATTACAAACACATCAGATAAAGGGAATGATCACACATTCTGAATCTGATAAACATGTGACTCCTGAAGTGCCTGTGAAGTTTATTTTAAACCCCTCCATACCCTATATGCAGGTTTGCTTATTAGTTTTAAATAGGGCACTTGGTCTTCTTACATAGACTGTTAATTGGAGATTAGAGTGCTTAGCCTTTTAGGCTGCTAGTTTAATTATGGTAATGTGTAAAATGTATCAGCAAAGCCTGTTTGTCTATGCCAACTAAATTTGTTAGCTTCAGTCGGGTTCCCAATAGGCTGCTCTATGTCTAAGGCAAATTCCAGCAGCAATGGCATTGGCCCAAATGCCATGAAATTAATAAAAAATGAAAACCAAACTGGCTTTCAGCTCCTGAGAGCAGAGTGACCCCTGCCATTAACACTGGGAGACATGAATGAAGAACCATTCATTTGAATGTATTCTTTTTCATGTGTTCTGTATTCTTGTGCATGAACAGTGTGCTGTAGTCTCCTGGGCTGGCAAGATGTTACACACTAAACCAACATGAAATAAAACTGGGAAGTCTGAAGTAAATACAAAATCCACAGAGAAGGTTTTTGTGTGCATGGTAAAAAGGACATGGGGTGAACTACTGGGTTGTGTGGCTGAAATAGGAGAGGTTGAGAACTACTTTTTTAAGTTTTGGAGAAGTCAGGGTATGGAAGAACATGGTACTGAAAGCAAGCAGGAGCAAAAAGGTGAATTTGAGAGCCAGCTCAGGAGAGCAGGTGTGTAGTACATAGTGCTTACTAACTTTTTAAAGTTTGTATTCCTAATGCTTATTTTGTGTATTTCTCATTTCAGATTGCCTGTTTGGTTCCTGTTGACCAGTTTGAGTTATACAAGAGGTTGAAGTTTGAAAGAGGTGTGAACCTTACTGTTTCTATTACCTTCTCTTTTGTCAGTGGAGACAGCACTGTTACGTATGGCAGAGACAGAGCCTGTTGAGTGAGTTAAGGAAGAGACAGAGAAGATGTCTTTGCTTAGAAATAGTTTAAGAGCAGTCACTAGGTCTGACTGTGCTCCACAGACAAATTCTAAATTTCTCTGTTTTGCAGAATCAAAAAAGCAGCATCTTAATGAGTAATCAGATTTTTATTCAAGCTTTTGGGCAGCATTCTGTTATGTGTGTGCCTGGGGCTCTGATGGCATATTCATCTTGGGTCCTTGAGGTGTTTGTACTGGTAGAACTTGTCAAGGTGCTAGAGACTGGTGCAGGCCAGGGCACACAGTTCTCTTACACATCCATGGGGCTCTTCCGAGCTTCTGGGCCACGCATATTTTGAAAAGTAATGTGAACTTTTGCAGGCATCCCTGCAAAATAGCTTTGCTTACATAGAAGCCTCATCTGGTAGAGTTTTTCTTCCCAAGGAATAGTAGGTCCCCTTGTTCCTGAGGAAGGCCTACTTTGTAAAGAAGTTTGAAACTGGAGGTCTCACTGAGGCCAGGCTTTCCTAGAGATAGCCCTTCAGCATCAAGAGATGGCTCCTTGCCAAGGCTGAAAAAGAAGCTTGCTAGTCAGAAAGATGAGATGCCATTTTTGGTTTTGTAGACATGAAAGTTTCAGCTGGAAGGTGCATTGTTTTTTAAAGAACTCAGTGCGTGGTAGTGTGCAGAGTGCTATGTCTGAGACACTGCCCCACTCTGCCTGTTCTCAAAATTTCCTTGAAAGACTGTATTTATATTCTTGCTCTGCATGCCTGCTTAAATGCAGTGGATTGTGTAAGACAATGCAGAGGTCTGTAAAAACTAGGCAAAGTAATGCACTTGAAAAGTGTGTCGGATAGAAGAATATATAGGTTTTTACAGAATGTCATCTGACATGAATCCTTGTGAATGACCATGAAGTATAAAAACTACAAAATACTCAGATATGCAACAGAGTTTATGGGCAAGCACAGATTTTAGCTATGATTTTCAGGCACTCAGATCAGAAAAAAAAAATCATCCCAAACCTTTCTTTCATTTTTTATTGCTTTCTCCTGTTTTACCACCTTCTTGTTTATTCTTAATTTCTTACAAAGTCTCTCCAGTTCAAAAGTTAATCAGTGGTTTGACAATGGAAATCAGAGCTTGTTAAATCACTATATTAAAGGGTTAAGAAAAAGAGGCTTTCTTGCAATATATTAATCTGTTTTATACGAAACTTCAAACTAAAGACTCTGAAAGTATTGGTTTCCTGATATTTCTTCCTCTATAACTAGCCAAAGCTGAACTCATGATCTTTTGTCCAACTCACTGTTACATCCTTTTTTTTTTTAATACTGCCTCCCACACAGAGAAGCCTGAAACTTGTCTGGTTTTTAAATCCTCCTTTTCGTTTCATTCTTGCCTAAATCTGAAAAATCCTCTTCCACCTCTGCTATCTCTCTTCATTACGGTCCTAAGATCTGTCCTTGCTCCTTTATGATAAAACTGGTGTTCAAGCAGGAGACTTAGACATGGCCCTTTTGCCTTGCCTTTTTGCCCCAGCAATAAATCCAGCTTACTGATGTCTGAGAACAATGATTCCTGCTAGCTAAAGCTCTGACCTGGACACCCAGCACTAATCCCAGCCCGAGCCAAGACCTTTTCCCTATCTTGGATTTAGTGCTGTCCCCAAGGCTGGCCTTTCTGCTCCCATCAGTGGGACTTGGCTTATTACTTTCTGCTCACCTGGAACTCCGTTCTCAGACCTGAGCCTTACCTGGCAAAGCCTGCCTGCCCTGGTCTGACACTCTTTTTCTGAAAATAGCAGTAAACGTCACTGATGACATCTGCTGGGGACAAATTCTGACCCAGAATCTGCCCAGAGACTCCTTCATGATCTTCAAGTGATTGGTGGAGCCCTTCCAGACATAGTCCATTGTGAGATAAATTTTGAGGAAAATTTGGTACACCTCAAGAAGGACTGATACATCCAACAGCTATTTCCCCCATCCCCCATCTGTGCTAGCTGTGTTAATATAATATATTCTCAACTTAATTGTCTTTTTTAATGGGCCAATAATATTGTATGAAAACATAGTTAGAAGAAATTGGTATAGAATGATGTATCTATAGACAATTGTTAAATTTAATAATAGATGCAATGCACTTACAATAAGCTATTTTCTTGTGGGTTTTGTATTCTTAGAATGCAAATCTGTTTTTAAAAACAGGATTTTTTTGCATATCTGTAACTTCTCTGCATCCAGACAGGGCCAAGCCACAGAGCTTCTGTGAAGCATATTTATTAGAGGAAACAGGAATTGCTCTGTATCTGTTTAGGATGGGATTGGTGTAGTTAAGAGAAGTATAGAAATAGAGGAATGGTAAGTGGTTAGGGCACATTATGTTGGTTTCTGTGACAATTACTCAGTAGGCTGAGTGGTAGATGAAGAGAATCTCTATTTTATGGAGACTCAAAAGTAGGCCATTTTCAATAGAAATATCTGTGACATACAGTCACAGTCTTGTCCTTTCAGTGAGTACCTCTTCTGAGACAGAAATTATTTTCTTCAGGGTGCTTCATTCCCCCTGTCTTCCACCCACATTTCACCTGCTTGTTTCAGTGCTTTATGAAAACTGTCCAAATCCCTGCCCGAAACTGGCACTGTATGGGAAAGCTTTCCTCCTGAAAGTGGAGGGAGTTGTGGCTGAACTGGCTGCAGGGAAGCAGGGGAAGGGCTCAGGAGAGAAATGGGCCCTAACCAAGAGATGGAGCAACTTGCCAGAGCAGGATGATTGCCCCTTTCCTTTTTTTGGCTGTGACTTTGTAGTTTTTCCTGGTTTCACTTGTACTCCATGGTAAACCAAACAGTATGAGACAGCATGGATTGCAAAACACCATCTGTAGGTTCTTTGTAAAATGGAGGAAGTGGGAGAGGAGGGAGTTTCATCTCATGCATCTCATTCACATCTTGTTGCAACAGCTTCGTAAAAAACAGTTTTACAGCCCAACTCCCCTCCTCCCAGTGATGTCAAAACCAGACATTCTGTCTTTCACCCAAAAGCAGGATAGGTAACTTAGGTTTCCAAAGCTAAATTTTCAACAGAAAACATGCAGAACCTATTGTGTGAAGGATTAAATGCAATAGCAAGTACTAGGCTGTGGTCTTACCCAGCTCAGAGTTTGTTTTAAGAGACACCAGAGGAAGCTAGAGAACCAGTCAGGACATTGTCTTTTAAAAGTATGTAAATATGAAAAGTTATTTGTTTGGCCATGGCTCTCTTCTCTGTACAAATCAAGCTAAGAACTAATTTGTTTTTGCTTTCGTTCAATAGAAAGCAAAGTGTTTGTTTGTTTTGGGAGGCAAAGAAAGCATGTGCAAGACAGTAAGATAAGGGAAAGCAACTAGATCCATGAAATGGCTGAAGGTAGATGGTACAGGTGTTTTGCTGTCAGTGCCTAAATTACAGGTTCAGCATTTGCATGGATATAGAAATTCTGTACATCTGTTGGAGCACTCTGACACAGACTCAAAAATTACCTGAAGTCAGAGCACTGTGTACCTGTGTGTCCTGCAGCTAGCAGAGCAGATGAACATCCATATGTGCTTTCAGCAAAATTTGCTGAAATATAACATATATATATATATATGAGGTCCTTGTGCAACTTTTTGTTTCGAGTGGGACAACTAACTTTATCTGCTGGAGGTACCCTATAATGGCGTTTGCCATCTCACAGCCAGGATTTCCACTCACTTCTGAGACATCCCCACCATCTATTTATTTTCAGCAGTGGTACCAGGTGGTACCTTCCCTCCCAGGGAATGAGGAGGGTCAAGGTAGCTCCTGCAGGCATTACAGTCCTTTTCTGAGGAGGGTTTGAAGGGTGTGAGTGTTCAGCTGCATTTCATGGAATTGAGTAGCAAATGAGCAACAGTGAATGTGTCCCAGCTGCGTTTTTGTTGCAAATTCCTTGAATAAAGATTGGCAAGTAAGAGAGAAGAGGATCAACATTTATCATTCTCTGCCATGTGGTGATGACTGTAACTCAGTGCCTACACCCTGAATCTTGACTCCTGTCTGACACCAGAAAAATAGTAATTATATGATACAGAGAATATTATCTGCAGTTTATAGATAGAGGAGAGTAAGTAAGGCATGGAAAGTGACTTGCCATTAATTTAATTACAGTCCTTCTGCTGCTTATATGGAAGTTACCGCATGGCTTGCACATGTGAAAGACATGGAGTGGCCTAGTGTTAGAAAAGACATGTGCTTCTCAGCAAGCAGCAGTTAGGTTCATATTTTGGACCTCCCTATAAAAAGGCGAGGAAAACATTGTGTGTAGTGTATTTCTATTGTTGCAATGCTTTCATTGTAACTGCTTAGCAGAGCACAAATGCAGACCTGCCTAAAGAGAAGGCCCAAATGCCCATGGGCGTGGGTGCGGAGTGCTTTGGCTCCCACACCCTTCTGAAGAATTGGGTGTGGTATACCTAGGCACATGTCACTGGAACAAGAAGGAGACTGTATAAAGAGTTTTATTTCTCCCTCTGTTGCATTTCAGAAGTCCACTTGGACCCCCAGAGAACATGGTGTCCCACAGCCGACTGCCAGACAGTGTGCCACATCACACCGAGCGAGTCAGGAGCACCGGTGTCAGTGGAGTGCCCCGTCTGCCACCTGACCTTCTGCTCTTCTTGCAAGGAGCTGTGGCACGGGCAGCACCTGTGCCAAGAAAACCAAGCTACTCCGGTACCAACCGAGCAGGGGTAAGATGGGTATCCATGATGGCCATGCGGTCTTTTGGTTCTTCTCATCACAGGGCCTCACGTCACGTTCATGGAGCAACTTCCTTCTAGGTCCACAGCTTCAGCTCAGAGACTGTCCATCTCTCCTGGTGTTTCCTAAATGCAATTCCTATCTAAATATTACTTTAAATTTTGGTTTTTTAATACTTAATATTGTTTGTGTACTTGTCAAGATTGGGTTGCAACTGGCACTTCTGAAAGGTGAAGCCCTCCAGGACTTAAAATCTGCTAAAGGCTTTGTTCACATGCTGGAACCTGTGCCCATACAAAAAAATCCAATATACTAATGTTGCAGGATCCAAATTTTGCCTATACTGTGATTAAGAATTGACCCCTGCTTATAATTTATAGAATCTCTGCAGAGAAAAACCTTAACTCCTACAGAGAGTGTAAATTTGACTTGGTGTGAGAAGCCTGATTTATGCTCATTTTCCTTAAGTGGAAACAATCCACAGATCAGGTTGTAGAAGTCATTAATCTTCAGAAGAGAGGTTTTTAGTGTTTAAATTATGTCATGTCTTTGGTTAGCCATCTTTGTTTTCAGAATCAGGTTATGTTGAGTCATGTGTTCAAAGTTTTCTATCTTTTTATTTCAATAAATGAAAGACTTAAAACCTAGAGGATTCTGCTTGCTAGAGACTGCATTGAATAGGAGTTGCCAAAAAAGCTCTTGCAATGATTTTTCTTTTCTAGGTGTGATCTCTGGCTGTGGTGGAATTTAAGCCTGTTTTATTCAGACAAGGACAGTGCTATGAGTTGCATAATCAATTTAATTAATGTTAAATGAGTTGTGCAAGGTCTCTGTAACAAAGTCCTAAGTTTTAATGCTATAGGTGATTAATTGTGGGTGTAGTGAGTGTTTTGCTTTTATATAGAATAAAGGAACAAGGCAAGGGATTTTCACTTTTATGTGATATTAATAGTCTTACGCCTAGTAGTGAGTATGCTTCAATATATTGTATTATAGAATTACTGTTACTATTGTAGGATTAGAAGTTTCACACACTGAGTGCATTAGGACACCAACATTAGATGCTCTGAAAAATAAGCACAGTACACATCAGGCAGTGGACCTGAATACCAACAATTATGTTTACATCTCACTTCAATGTTTCCTTATTTTTCTAGATTCCTTATTGGAGCAGAGACAGAAGCACCAATTAAGCAGTGCCCAGTTTGTCGAATTTATATTGAGCGAAATGAGGGCTGTGCTCAGATGATGTGCAAGAACTGCAAGCACACATTTTGCTGGTATTGTCTACAAAACTTGGATGTAAGTGCTGCAGAAAAAACACCGGGATTAAGAATAATGGGGTTAGGCTTAGTCTGAGGCCCTGTGCAAGCTTTTTCTTAGTTCATTGCTGTCCTAGTGAATTTCTTGGCTCAATTCATCTTCTGACTCAGTTTCTTTCTCTTTCACCCAGTGCTTTTATTTCTATTGATATAGTTTTTATTTCTTTCATAAAGGCTTATAGCCATGTCTATGGGTCCCATGTTAGTTCTTCAAGAAAAATGAGACTAACAGGTTGCTTTCTGGAGGTTTGTTCCAGCAATACCTTGCTTAGATTCTTTTTTCCAGTAGCTAAAAACAGATTGGTTGAGAGTGAGGGAAATAAATGTCTTCCACCTGTTTCAACAGCAAGGACACAGCCTGTCTAAAAAATGATATGGTACTGGGTGAGGGGGGTTGTTCTGTGATATGGTGGCTTAGGGGCTCCCTCTTAGGGAGGACTAGGTCTCCTTTACTAGTCCATCTCTAGTGCCATGTTTTCTGAAGAGAATGATTGGTTATTAGGCTTTAGGATAAAAATGTTGGATCATGAACATGGATTGTGAAGGGCGTGTTGCTAATTATTTTTCACAGGTTGCAAACTAGTCAGTTTGTGTGGACTTCAAGTATCCTAGTAGCATGAAGAGTCCTGGAAGTAGTGCACTTGTATATATGGCAGCTTGCCCTACTGACAGTCATCAGTAACAAGTGTGGGAGTGTGAAAAGGACTTTACCAGGACTTGAAATAAAATGCTAGGTGCTGTGTTTTCTTTTCTTCTTTTTTGTACTCCGCAGCCAGCAAACAAGGAGACTTCCTCAGTCTTCATCCTCTACTCAGCACGCTAAACAGGTTTCCCTTAGTGTTATGGCCCCTTTCTGTGTGGGTGAACGTGCTTTTTCAACATGCGTCTTAGGGCTTGCCTCAGAGTACATGCAGTGCACCATGATTGCTTAACAATGTACTGAGCCAGAAGAGTGCCTCATTCTTGCATACTCTGCAGACATGCCCTTATCAAATTTTTGTCAGTTCAAAGGGAGAAAGAGAGAAAGAAACTGTAGTTGTGTGATTCAAAAGTAGTTTTTCTAAATGTGTGGGGGTTACAGGAGCTCCAGGCATAGATGAAGGTAATACCTGCAAAGATAGAGAGCAGGGCTGAAAAATGAAAGGGGAAACAGCATCAGGTTACGGCACAGTGGTTTAGGGAGGGTAATGCAGGGCTTGAGTCACCTTCTGAAGAAAAGAATGGGAAGTTTAATAGGTATTAGTGGTAAAAGAGAAATGAAACAGGATTTTTGTATTTTTTATATTTTCCTGTTAAGTCTAAGAAGAAAATGACTGTGAAGTAGGTATAGCAGGAGAACAAAAGGTAGAATAAATGCTTCAGGAGGTTCCCTCACATTGCTGAAACATTTCAGAACAACATTTCAGAAATGCGTGTTGTTTTCAGTCCTCTTTATCATCACCAAATTATAGACCAGGTACTTGTGCAATAGGCGAAACTCATGTGCTTATGCTTTTTAAAAGTGGAGGAGGAAAGATGCTGTATGATAGCTCAGATGATAAACATAAGCCAATTTCTGAAACTGGGAGAAGTTACTCTAGGTAATTATTTAGAAGACAGGTGAACTTGTCTGCTGGCAGCTGGCAATTTCAAAGCAATGCCAGGAAGGTTGTGTTTCCACTGTGGTCTTGAATCTCTCCCTGTAGTTCTGTAAGCTGCTCTTACAGCTTCTCCTTTTGTTTTTCAGAATGATATTTTCTTACGACATTACGACAGAGGCCCTTGCAGAAACAAGCTGGGGCACTCACGGGCTTCAGTGATGTGGAACAGAACGCAGGTGTGTTCCTAGGCAGCTGGGCAGAGCTCTCATGCATGCATGAAGCAAAGAGATTTTACCCTTCAGAGAAGAACCAAGATGATTATTTTCATATTTTCAGCTTTTCTTTTTTTTTTGTGACCTGTGCTATGTTTTGCATGCACATGCATATTGTATTTTCCATGCTATCTAAATATGTATTTTTCACCACCCTGTCTTTCAGGTTGTGGGGATCCTCGTTGGACTAGGTATCATAGCGTTGGTGACCTCCCCGTTGCTGCTTGTGGCATCTCCATGCATCATCTGTTGCATTTGCAAATCTTGCCGGAGCAAAAAGAAAAAAACCAGCCTGCCGACAACCTAAAACTGTGTCTTTTTGAGTCTCCATCTGTATGGCATATATATATGTGAGAAAGCACAATGGTTGTGTTTTAGTGCCATACCTACCAAATAATGCTCTCTTCTTTTTGCCAATTCTTGGGATAAGTGCCTATTCTTTACAGGCGACTCTATCACTAATAACTCCTAGTGGGGGAAAAGTCTAGATTATTGTGCAGTACATACAGTGTAGGTTTTTGCTTCCTGAAGAGGAAAACAAGACACCATTCAGTACTTCATACCATAAATATGATCTACCATTCAAGACTGATAGAACATTCCCATTTTCCATCAGCTGCATATGACTTGATCCTGCCAAATTATTCTGTCTTTGCAGATCTAGTCATTCCTGTCATGCTTGCTGTTGGTTCTTGGTGACATTCAGATTTCTCAGGAAGTTTTGGATCTTTGTAAAAGAGGGAAAAGCCTGAATAGGTTCTTCTGTCTGCTAGCTTGTGTCCAGTTAAATGTAACAAACTATTAAGAAAATATGTTTGGTAGTTTCCTGTCAATTGGCTGCTGTGACATTTCCTTCAGCATTGAAATCCATTTGAATTTTACCACTGATCTCAACTACAGAAGTAAGAAAACAACAAAACTATTTCTAAGATAAGGCTCTCTTTTGAGAGACTGGACTACCTTGAGAAAGCTGCTGTTTGTTTCACATCAAACATGACATATCTACAATGAAATATTAGGAATATGCATATTTCCCTATCATTGGGCATGCCTTTTGTCAGTACCGTGGGTGTAGCAAACTCACAGTGAAGGTAATACTGTAAGAAAGACTGTGATACAATTCCCATTTTGTGCAGATCGTTGGGATCCTGGTTCTGTGTGTACAGAGTGGTGGCATGGGCGCAGATACACCAAGTACGTATGGGCAGTCAGTATATTTTTTTCAACAGTTTATATGGGGTGGCAGCGAGAACCCTGTAAAAAAGTTATTGAGAGCAGTCTAAGCCAAGCCCTCCTTCCAAAGCTTATGGACCTGCTGAAGTGAATACTTGAGAAATGCTGCATAAATGTGAGCTCTGTCCATTGGTGGATATTTCTTTCATCCTTCTCAAGGTTAACAAACTCTTACTGATAATTTTTAGTTACTCTAAATCTGGAAGGCTGTCATTTAATAACCACTTCATCTTAATTTGGTGCCTCACCACCAAACCAGTTCAGACCCTGATATCAGTTACACTTGTCTTAAGTTCACTGGAGGCTCACTGGAGAGCTGGAATTACTCCAGGCTCAGTCAGGAGTAGCTGAGATCAGACTCTGCTCCCTGGAGTTTATTTCCTTAATGGATGGTGCTCCTCACAACCGGGGCCGGTGGTGCTTTTGTTCTGGACTCCCGTCTGTGCATTCTATATCTGTGGGAACACATACAGGTTTGCACTATATAGTTGGTTGTAATTCCAAACCCCTTTCCATGAGGGCTGTGAGGTTTGAAGGAGATGCTCAGCCCCAGCGTGGTGCCGGGCTCGCGCTCTGCCCAGCTGCCCCTCTTGGTCGCCTGAGAGCACTGCCAGGGTGTCTGTGTGCGGTGTTTGGCCCAGCCTCAGAAACTTTGCCTTCCTGGCAGCTGTAAATGTGATCCTCTTTCTGTTTAACTTTGCTCTCTGGTTATTCTAACAAAAGTGGCAGGTGTTCTTCTTTTGAGAAAGTGTAGTCTGTTGAGCAGACTAGCAAGGACAGAGGCCTTAAATGATACTGTCTGTTTTACTTTTTAATTGATTTCTTTTACAAATACTGTCTGACTTTGCTGCCAGTCATGGCTGGAGGGCAAGCAGTGCTTGCCAGTGTGAAAGGCTAGATTTATTCTTCATCCTCAGCTTTGAAGGGAAGCAGAACAGTAGACAGTACATTCTAAATACAGAGTGCAATGCAGGGAACTGCCATTTATAATAAATAAAGAATGTTTTCTGTATGTGTTTTCTTGAAGAGCACTAATGGTGTAGTGCTTTGGGGTACTTGTGACAGATTAAAGTGTCCAGCCCTTGTCTTTGCACTATTTTTCTACCTACGTTTTTATGGCACTACTGTCATTTCCATTTTATTTATGCACTTGAAGCTGCAAGTCTTACTTTAACAAAGCCTCAAGGACAAAGATGTAGGAGCTGTACAGTCTCTTTAACCATAACTGGCATTGCAGTGTACCAATACTCTTTGCATGTTAAGATTTGAGCATTTTTCATGTTTTGTGGTCTTAACCATGAGATGCATCCTATGCTAGTCTGGTTCTTGTCCTCTCTCTCATTCTGTTGGCTTGTTTTTGCTAAAATACCTATGGGAATGAAGGTGTCAGATCTTCTGTTTCATTAATACTGTTGTGTTAATGAAACTGTCAGGTTCTTCCCTCCGTTAAAGAAACACAGCTGAAGGCAACTCTCTTGCACCAGTTTAGGTGCCTGGTGGGCGTACTAAAACTGATATAAATTAATCATGCAGGAGTTAACACAGCCTGGCAGTCTCAGTGTCAGTCAGGCATCTGAGAAATGTAGATGTGAATTGGTAGCCCAGGCTTTTGCTGGAGGTCTTTACATAAAAACTGGATAAGGAGAGAATAAGCTACAGGCACCCCTTCCTTTGTTGTGTAGGTGCAACAAACGGACCGAGAAAGAATCTCTAGACAATTTCAGAGCTTAAAATGAAAGCTTTACAACAATGATTTTCTTTAAAAGGCCGCATCCAGTGCCCCACATATCCTGGCTTTTCATTGCATGGGAATACTTGAGCATGTGCATTAAGTAGACCCTGGCCTGGCTGAGTTGAGCTTTATCTGCATTGAAGTGCTGGGAGCAGGAAAGACCTATTGTTTTGTTTTCCAGAATGCAGCTATTTTGCACCAACTGGCTATGCTCACAGAGATTCCAGGGAAACATTTTAGCAGGAATCTTTTTACAGTATTTGCTTTTGTCTTGCTTTGGGAATTTTCTTAACTTTATAAGAAACTAATAAAGTCACTTTATTAAAGATTTACTGAAAGCATTACAAATAATACTAATCATAATTAGGGAGAATGAAAAAAAAACAGGACTCTGACTACATCTGACTCTTCTTAATCAAGGTATCTGTAAATCAACCCTCTTGAGCTCTGTCTGTGTGATGTAGTTGGTGCACATTACTACCAGGCTTTGCTGCTCTTCCCATCTCTATTCTTGCCCCTGTGGCAGGTGGCTGGTGTGGGTGCAGCTGCCAGGGGAGAGCTCAGGGCTGTGGCAGTGCAGGTACCACACAGGAAAACGTTGCCCACCTTGGACTTAGCACCAGTTTGCTCTTCAGCCTTCAACCACTGAGAGACACCTTGGGGGTTTTAGGTTTTAATGTTACATTGAGAGCATTTGCAGATGTCTCTCTTGGAGAACAAAAGTGGGAAGTACTCCATTCCTTCTCAACCAGGAGCATTCAGGCCTTATCAGAATTGGGCTCTAGGTGTTTAAAGATCAGTTCCTAAACTTAAGAGACCAGTGCTAGAAATCTGGATTTGTACTGCATCTGGCCACAAATACCCCTGGCCACATATCACGTCATTTCCCGTCAGTCACTGGGTCTATGTCAAATACAGTTGAAGATCCCATTCAGCATTCCATCCAGCCCTTGTGTTAAAATGAGTATGATGATACCTAATCCTAAATCCATCTTTTAATTAAAAGAAGATATTGGTCATGCTACAGCATAAGTGCATCTCTGCAGTATTTATTCCAGAACTGTAGTGGGTGTTCAGTGCTGCCCTTCAGTGATAGTTTCTTTTTGGTGCATGGGGTCACTTACCCCGAAGAAGGGCATGAGGGGTAGCAATAATGAATGTTTCTCAGTGCTTTAAAGATGCTAAATGCTACATCTTCTTGTATGTCCAGTAACACAGCATGAAGTCCAAAGATAAGTTTGAAATGTACACAAAATTTACTTGAATGAACTGAGAGAAACTGGATATTGCCTCCATATTTGCATGAAGAAATAAATTCAAGTGGACAGATAAAACTGCATTTCTACAATGGGACAATAAAATCAACTTTTGGCTGTTCCATTCTTCGGTACCATGAGTGGTTGTGCTGTAGTGCCTGCCACTTTAAAATGTTGAAGTCTCTTTTGTACTGTAATCTCCTTCTCCCAGTCATTCTTTCTCAAACTAATTCCTTTTTATGATCTTACTTTTCATCCTGCATTTCAGGCCACAGATCCTTCAAGCAAAGCTAGTAGATTTCTTTGTGTGAGGATGAAAATCTTCCAGCCATATTCTCCCAGGTTTTTAAAAGAAATTTGATGCTGGGTTACCTGACCAAAGATAAAGATTCCAGACTTGGCTTGTTTAGAAAAGCTTACCGAGACTTTAGAAGTTCTCTTGTAAGACCTAAATAAGGGCTGCTTTGTTAGTGCTCATAGATAAGGGAGCCATACAGCTTTTGAACTTCACATAAGAGATGCTTCTGTTGTTAAGCAGACTTCTTTGGAAATGTGCTGGAGGAAAAAAAATTTAAAATCTACATCATATATACATTTTTTTATTATATAAATCAAAAATACTTCTCTTGTATAGATTCATAATTTAGGGATTCAAACTCTCTGGGGGCTTTCTAGGATTTGCTTACCCAGGAAGATTATCTTATAAATATGCTGAGGCAGTAGAACAGAGGGTGCTAGTTATAATTGTTGTCAGACATCTCTCACCCATGAGTGTGTAGGATGAGATCCTAATTTACATGGCTGGAAATAAAGATGTGAAAATTTACCTTTCCTGGAATAGCAAACTTCTTCTGCAGTCTTCTGGAAGGTTAACTTACTGGTAAGACTCTGGAGAACTTCAGTCTTATTTTCATTTGTCCTCTAGTTAGTAAAGTAACAAAGTGCAAGCTGAATGGTGTTGCTGAACAGGAAGCCCAAAGGTCTGTCTTGTGTCACAACATTCAAGTTTCTCCTAACCAATGTGGTTTTATAATTTATTGTTATAATTTATGCAATGCAAATATAATTTATAGTTATTAATTATAAAATACTAAAGATGAAGTATCACTGCCTGTATCATATGATAGGTTTATTTTAATTGCATTCCTACTGGAAGGCTTTTCTCTTCTGCTTCCCATAGAGAAGGTTGTGGTGCACCTGGCCAAGTAAATTTCAGTGATCTAGTGCAGTCCACAGTAAATGTTTCCTACTATTTTGTAGTTATATCAAAGGTTTTTATATGGTCCCTCAAGTTAGTTCTTTGAATTGAGCAAATCTCTATTGTTAGGAACAGTAATTTCCTTGCAATTAATTTTATTTACCATCACAATCTGAGCTATAGAATATGATTCTGGTTGACAAGGTCTACCAGCTCTTCAGAGGACACAACCTCATTCTTCTCCCTTCTTCCCAGAAAGCTTCTCTTTTATTGGATGAAAATTAAGGTTGTCAATTATTTGCTTGTGCCTTCTGAATGTCCAGACAGAAGCTGCAGCTTCTGGTGTCTGCGTGTTGGGAGATCCCAGACAGGTTGAATGTGCAATGCTGCAGAATGTGTGTAGTGAGTTATTTAAATTTCAAGGTGCCTGAGCTTTATGGCTTCCTGGGGCCCTTGCAGTGAATGTGGTGCACAAGGGACTCGTCCAGCTGAGCCTTCAAGTGCCACCAGCTCTGTGGCACGTCTTGGCCATCTCATCATGTTCGAGCATATCCCGGATGTTCATCGGGGGCCCTATCTCAAGCTTGCCCTTTTCATAGCTACCCACCCACCTCTGAAACACCCCAGATTCCAGAGCAAATCTCTTCATTTTCCAAGTCTCTTGCTGCTAGCCTGGTACAGTTTCACAGAAGCTGCAGTTCACATGAGCTATTTGGAGCTCAGCTGGTCTGATCATTCACTTTTCCCCAGTGAACAAGGCTTGGGAATGAAGAGAAGCAGAACTGTTCCGTATGCTTGTATTGGCATCATAGGCACCAAGGGTCACTGTGGCAAAGCTCTTTTAACTGCCCCAGCATTGCTTATTTTTGAAATAAAGCCTGTGTTTTTAAATGTGTGTGGATGGAAGTGTCCAAGTCTGACACTGAGTATGTTTGTGCGTGTGGTGTTAACCAGCAGTGGCCACAGACCCCTGTCCTGCCCCTTGCAGATTTTACATTCTGTTTATCTGATTTTTTGTTTTATATTTTCTTTTCCTCCAGGTAATACACTTTCTTCACCACTTTTCTTCTGGTGAAGGGCAAAAGGGTTTGATCTTTGTAAGATTTGTTAAAATATTTTTGTGTTTATAAGAAGAAAGCTGACCTGTATAAAGAAATAAGTGCTTTTGTAAATTTTTTTTGGTGGTATGATTCAGCATTTAAATGTTTTACAGATGCAGTTTTTTGCACTCTCTCTGCATATATTCATAAAAGTTGTATTTATTTTCTGTCTTTAAGGTTTACATTGGGTTTTTCTTCTGATGTTATAAAATGCGGTATGTGCAACATTAAAAAATTAGTGTAAAGACATTGTCTTATTTTGTTGTAATCAACTGCCTTTAAAAAGATATAAAATTTATTGAAAGAATCTGAGTATATCAGATATGCTTAATGGAAATTTTGAGGATAAAATAAGCTAAAAGAGCTGGGATCAAGAGTCTTGACTCTTATTTACTTTCTCAAGAATAATTGACATTAAAATCCTTTTAAAGAGTGTGGGGCAGGCTCTGGATTAGCCCTGGAGCTGCTGCAGTGGCATGCAGATAGCAGTGGCGTTTGCTTTCCGTAGGTGGGAAGCAGGATTGAAGTAACCCCCCTTTGTCCCTCCCCGAATAATCCTGGCTAGCTATGTCGAGGGGAGGGCAAGGGGAGCACCTCACGACCAAGATAAAAGACCAAAGGGCTGCCTTTCCCTCCGGGATAACGTTGGATGTTTATTCAGACTGGGATCCAGGAGGGAAAAGAGAGGGAGGAAACATTTCCCGGGTACTTTCAAACCTCGAGAGAGGGGCGGGGAGACATAACACCAACCAATGGGATAACATTCCAGGGCCAGGGAGGGGAAAAGGATAAACATGTCACTCTTGCAGGGAGGGATTACATAGAAACTAGGGAAGCCCAGATATGTGCACTACTACACAGGATTACTAAAGATCTGCTCCCCTGCAAAGTCTGGTGGAGACTGGCTTGAGGAGGTACCAGGAGCACCTGGGCGAGCTGGAGCTACTCCAGGAAGGGGCTGTGGGAAGTGTGGCAGTCTGCACAAAGCAAAGTCTGCTCCTTCAGAGCTCCCTTCCTCTTCACTTGCTCCTTCAGCCCTGCCTGGCCTTGCAGCAGAAAGGGGCCTCCTGCTCCGAGTTTCCGAAGGACCTGATGGAATGCTACATCCTGCTGTGCAATTTCAGACTTCCATGCTCCTCAGTTTCCTCACACTCCCACATCCTGTAGTGCTTACAAGAGACAATCACAGCTGTGGTTTGGAGTATCACACATGAAGGTGACGTTTACTGTTAAATATTTCTAGCTTAGCTACAATTACTCAGCATCTGAAGGTAAGATTTTCCAACTGGGTGACACATCCTTGAAAAGCTGGCATGTCATTTGTGGGGTTTTTCACCTCAATACGTTACCTGAAAGGTCATGATAATTTTGCCTCAGAGAACATGTTTTTAGGATGAACGTTGAGGAGAATGTCACCATTGTCACTTAGAGCTCAAAATTTTGGTCATGCATGTATGCATTTTTTCCCCCCACCAGACTATTTAGAGTAAATTAAGCACTGATATTGTTCCACTTAAACACAGTAATTTTTTTGTTTGGTGTGTGTGTGTGTGTGTGTGTGTGTTCAAGGCTCTGGTCTTGTGCAACAAAGCAGGAACAACTTACCTGTCCACACATTAACAAAGGTGATGACTTGCAGCATTCTGAAGGTTTCTAGCACAGCACTTTTCCTTCAGAGGATCTTGCTGATTACTGAGGAACCAGCTTTCTAATGGGAATGTGTCCATTCTGTCAGGCTTGTGATGGACACCAGCTGCTGGCAGCCAGTGTGCCTGGTACCCTGCCAGCCTACCAGCTGCCAGTGGTGGGCAAACTGCCCGGCTTCCCACCTGGTAGATGAGTGAACTGCCAGCTCCTCACCTGGAAACTTTGAAGAAAAACACCAACAAATCTTTTTCCAAGAAAAAGATACACATTTCTGGATTTCCAATATTTAGAATTCCAAATCAGACTAGTCTAAGCAACCCAAGTATCTGGCCAGTTTTGGAAAAAAGAAAAAGTCAATGGATTCAAATTTGATTTGATCCCAGCTTCAGGGTGCAATTTCCCCTCCCAGCTCCTGCACTTATCGTGAAGTCTAGTTTTTTTCAAAAGCCTTTTATGTCACAGTTATTTGTAACCAAATCCCTCAATTTTAAACTCTCCATGTTTTTTTTGAGGTTACATAAAATGCCCTTTACCTTCTTAACCTCTTTTGTATGCACATCCATCCATTCACCTCCACTCCCAACCCCTTCTACGCAACCTAGAGTGTTATCCATCCTTCCAGTTTGACAAACACAACCCACATCACCCTCTTAAAACACTTTTCCTGATCTCCCATTTTTGCTCTGGAGTGACCTTGTAGGTGGTGCCACCCCACCCCATCATCATTCTGTCATACTTCTTCATGGGGCCTGTGACTCCTCCTGGGAATCCTTCCTCCTCTCTAGTCAGCAGTCAGTCTCCTTATAGAGGGATTGCCCTTGCAAGTACCTTTTCCAATGTCCTTTCATCCTGGTGCCTGCATGGCTGCTCCTTTCTCTTTCAAATTCTACAGTTTTTCCAGTCTGAAAACTTTAGATATTAAGAAAATCTGAAGGTAGAAAATCAGAACAAAAAGGCTTGTCTTTCTGCAGAGCTTTAAATGGGTATTGCATAATTAAAAACCACCAAAAATCCAAAAACCCAAAGCAACCCACAATAAAATAAAACCAAACTGAAATCCTGTACTACCCACAAAATCATACTTCCCAGAGGAAACTCTTTCCACTTGCCATGGGTTACTTCTGCCATGGGGCATCTCATGCTGAGTTTCTCAGCCCAGATAACACCTTCTTAACACCTCTGTAGTGAGCCATGTCTGCAGCCACTGCCATGCTGAATCTCAAAAGTGTCCAGCAGGCAAACTCAAGGCTTCTGTGCTGTGATAACCTAAATCCTTTCTTGTAATTCCTTTTGCTAATCTGAGCTTTATCTGTGCTAGCAAGCAGTGCACCTAGCAATAGATACACTTTAAAAATCAACAGGGATGCTGGAATAACCGTGTCGGAGCTTTTATGCAAGTCTTGTGTCCATACCTGGCTGAAGAGGTGCTCTTGTTTTATCCAAAAGGGGAAAATTGCAGGATCTCTGGTTTCTCAGAATAGCATTATAAAAAGTGTCTGCAGAAGGCTGAAACCTTTGAGCAAGAGCACTCCATGTCTTTTTCCTTAGTAGTGTCATGTAGCCAAGAAATGAAAAATCCTTCCTGATGCTGACTCTTTCTTAGCATAATCTATTATTAAACACAGTCAGTGATTTCACAGTTTCACCTTCCTGAGATCCATGCCAGTTTCAAGAGTTCAAACTTTGAAGAACCTGGAGGACTGGCAAATTAGTAAGTAATTGTGTTTTCCTGGTCTTGGCTAAAAATTTGTATTTAAGCCCAGGTGAGTGCAGGTGCCTGTGGTAGTGTGTGTGGGGTTCTCAGCTGTGAGAGGTAGAGACTGTTGCTGTTCCCAGCAGCTCCTGCTCATCCTGATTACCACAGCTAGAGGGGAAGTTGCTCTAGCAGCTCTTGGATTGACCCATGTGAGTATGTCTGAACATCCTATTACTTAGTTGGGTTGCCCAGAGAAGTTGTGGATGTTTAATCCCTGGAAGTGTTCAAGATTGGGCTGGATAAGACTTTGAGCAATCTAGTCTACTGGAGGTTGTCCCTGCCTGTAGCAAGGGGCTGGAACTAGGTGGTCTTAAGGACCCTTAGAACCCTGACCTTTTTGTGGGATGGGGGTCTGTGGGTCAGGCCCTTGGAAGAGGACTCCAAGGACTGCCCTGTGAAAATGCCCGGAAGCAGTGCTCTGGAGGCTAGAGGAGGTAGTTCAGGATCTTGAGCCTTGCTCACCTGAATGTCTTGAGAAAGCTTTGAGGGTTTTTTTAAAACTGTACTTGCTACCATTTGGAGGCTTTTCCTCCTGGTTTCCCTAGGATTCCCAGTCATAGCTGACAGTGAGATATGCAATGGGAAAGATCAAGGGATTGATATCTGAATCTCCCTTAGATCCTGAAGCTCGACTAAGCTCTGCTGTTCTGCCCTCAGCACTGCCAGGAGCGGGAAATCAATCTGTTTTCTGCTACGCTGTGTTCAGTTCTGCTGACCTACACTTTGCCTGTTTAGCTGTTGCCTGGAAGGGACAGTGTTCCTGATGATCTTTCAGCTGGAGAAGCCTTGCACCCCATCTGCTGCCCAAGTTGGCTGATGTGAGAAGTGTAGTAGTGCCAGTGGCAGCAAGTGAGGTAGTGTCATTTTAAAAACATAATCGGAATGGGAAGGAAACTTTTAGCTTTGCTCAGGCTATGACTACAAACAACTAAAACGTGACATGCCCTGGGGCCTTCAGCCTGTGTCATCACAAGGTTCAGCAGGGAGCAGTTTGTGGCTCCTCAGGGGCAGTGGTTTCAAAGTGGTAACATGGATGCTCTGGGCAGTAGCCAGACCAAGTCTCTCTTGGCTGGGCGAGGAAGTGCAGCAGAGCCTAATATATCTGTGGTAGCTCAGAAACCAGAAGAATGCTTGCAGTAGTGGTGGGTTGGCTGGGTTTAACACTCCTTTCGACTACCTCTGAGCTATGTTTTCTTCACATCACCCCGCTATGTGGTCTAGGGCTCTTGGCCGCAGGAGAACTATGGTAGAGGCATGGGGTGGCTGTAAGAAAACTTTCCTCTTCTCTCTTCCACCAAATGTATAACATTTAGTATGGTGACATATGTGTTTAATCAAAGGCTTCCATTTGTAAGGTGGCTTTTTGGAGGAAAAGACATTTCAATAGTTAGACAGAGGTGTCCTAGTTAAAGTTTAGCTGGCAAATATGACCCTCTTACTAATTCTATTTATGAGGATGAGTGATTTCCCAAAATGTCCCATCCTTCATGCAGACTGTGATGTTTGTGGACTTTCTTTCTGCCTGTTCCTGCCAGACAAGCAGCACAGCTGTTCACGCTGTTATGTGATTATTTGAATTGGCACCCGGTAAAGCCACTCTAGAGGCTGCCTCTCTGCCCAAGAGCTGTGAGAGGTGGTAAATGTGTCTCCTTCGCAGGGCTGTGCTGCTGCCTGTGCGCTTGGCTTGGACAGGGTCCTACCATGCCAAGGTGAAGGGAGAGTTTTGTCATGAATTTGGTCTTTCACCTCTCTTCTCCATGTAAGAGTCAACTTCTTGCAACAATGCCTTAATTCTATCTTAGATGAACCAATAAAACTATCTGTGTGCTTAAGGTGAGACCCATTTATAGAGGAAGCACAATGGGAATGGGTATGGTTGTAGAAGCTTTTTGTCTAATGTCCTGAATCTCAGCTTGCGTCCTGAACAGGACATATGAAGGATGCTTCACAAGAGCCTGGAAGAGGAGGCAGGTTTGGGTACCCAGGAGGAAACCTTAGTGCTTCTGCCCCAGTGTCTCTCTTGCCTGCCAGGGCTCTGCTCACATTTGCTTCCTGGCAGCTCCTGGTGTGGCAAGACTCTTTCTCTGAGCCCCTCCAAATCCCTCTGGAAATTAATATTGCAGAAGAAAAACAAACTTGACTGCAGAGAGGAAAAAACTGCTTTCAAAGAAGGGAAAGGCAAATGCCTGTGTAGGAGAACAAATCATGGGACTAGTGTGAAAGACTACATAATTTTTGTTAATTTTTTGTAATATTACTTGTTTCAGCTGCCAGAGTTGAGGCATATGGGATCAATAAAAAGAATTCAAGGAAAATAGCATGTATGTAAACAACAGGGGCTAACTCAGCAAAAATCAAGCATTTACTTCTTTGTTAACTAAAAGCAAGCCCTTAATTGTAAGCTTCTGGTGGTTTATAATCCCAGTAAGGATTTTGTTCACTCTTCCCAGCTGTGGCTTGGATTTTGATGGTGCTGGGCCTGGGCCTGTGGTTGTGCTTAGTGTTACGTGTGCATGTGTGTCCCACTGCTGTCAGTATGGTCTGTGCCAAATTTGTGCCTGTGTATAAAGTTTTGTGGGGTGACAGCTCTGCAGGAGACAAGCCCCGAATGGCAGTGGGCATGGAAACTTGTGGGATTGCATGCCTGCCTCCCTCCAGCAGCCTCATCTGTGGCTGACACCATCCAAGGGAATGGAGGGTGATGCCCCCTCCCTTTCCTAAGCAACTTGTGTCTCCTGATCCTGCATCCATGTATTTTGGGTGTTACTGAGGCATGCGAGACCCAGCCTTCTAGTTAAAATCGAGAGACTTGATTCTAACTAGACTGTTTGCCTTTGAGTGAACAGTAAACACCTTCATTCCTGAGTGACTCCAGCAGACCCTGGAGCCTGTGCAGGTTGGGATAGTGGGTTTTTACAGCCCTAAGTATCTACAAGGGCTTCTCTGGCACAGGCTGTGATGGTGGCCTAGAGGGGAGTTTGTGTCCCCACCACACATACCCTGGCAGGGGTGTATGTCTACAGCTCACCTTTTCTCCCCTAGGTTGATCTGTACCGGAATAGCAAGGTACTCAATAATCCACTGAATACCAGCTTCCACTCCTCTGGGAAGGCGAGTCCCTCTCAGACCCACGATTTGGTGTCAGTCCATGTCTATAACCGTCATTAAGCTGAGGTGATGCTGGAAGGATAAGCACCAGTGACAACCAGGATTGCTCATGACCTTGGCAGTTCAGGTGTTATTATAAGCCCCATTACTCATGTATTATCATTATACTATCATATAATTTTATATAATTGCTATTATCTAACTACATATTTATATGAACGTGGTGATCTTGGAACACCTGAAGTAACCAGTTTCTTTCCAAAAGTGATTATGCTGTAGTGCATGTGAGACTAAAATACATGGCAGTTGTACTAAGGCCTGGAGAAGTGCAGGGGTGATAAGGCACTCGATCTATCTAGTACATTGCTTTTCTGGGGTAGGATGGAGGCATTTTCTTGGGGAAGATAAAGTTATTTTGCTCTTTACGAATCATGTGTCATCATCATCCTTTTTTTCCCCAAGCTCTGGCTCATTCTATGAAATGACAGTGATTTTGACTGAAGATGTGCCCTCTGCCTCTTGTTATGGGATTTTGCACATCCAAAGCTTCCTGTAAAGCTGGCGCTGATGTGGGCCTGCTGGGATTGCTACTGGGCTGCAGCATTCTCATGGCCTGGCAGGACAGAGGAAGAAGAGACTGTTTTATACTCTGTGGACTGCATCAAGCAAATTATAATAGCTTCCTCCCCAAGATTTGTTTTAAAAAATGGATGCTAATGTACTAAGAGCAAAGATACCATTTATTTTTAAATAGGGTTTAACTAGAAACCATTTGCACTGTTTCATGCTGTATCATTTGTGTTTCACTTACATCTTTGGAAAAGCAGTGGGGAAAAGATATGCAAGTCCAAGGTGGGAAACAGAGAGGAAAAAGAAAAAACAAATATTGCCTTGGGGATTCTGCCATTTACTGTTTTGGTACCCACAGTAAATCCATGGACTTCATTTGTGCATCTCTGGGCTAAGCTGGTAATATTGAGAATAAAATGCCTTGGGGTGAAACACAGATCAGCACCCTCCTTGTATCCCTGAGGAGCACAGGGCAGGTGATGTGAGAGAGGAGCAGCAGTGCAGGAACAATGACTGCTCACCAGTGACTTTGTGCAGAGGAGGAAGTGAGTGTGAGAAGCAAGAAGGAGAGCAAGAGGGAAACAGTTATGAGTGCCAGAGAGATTTGTCTTGCGCTTTTAAAGTTTTCCTTGTCCATTATAGCCACCATTGGAATTTTACAGCAGGTAGTGCTACATCATCTCTGTTCCCAGTAAGCAACAGAGCTGCCAGAAAAGCTGCGGAGAGGCATCAATTGCTGGCTGTGCTCCTTGCTCTGAATCTCCTGCCTGTGTCATGGCACGGAAACTACTTGTGAGGGATTACATGGGTGAACAGGCAAAATGAGGGCCAGGAAATAAAAAACAGGTTACAATAATTGTCTGACTCAAAGGTAAAAAACAATGTGGGCTTCTTGCCAGCTGATTTCATGGAGTGCTTTAGCTGTTTTTCATTTAATGTTGCCCAGTCTCTGCTGGGAAATACTTGATGTGGGCCCACTGTCAGACTTTACACTCCTGGAGGAATCAGAAGTGATTTGGGACATTGGAGGGGGGTGTTGAGAGTCTGGAAATTGTGTTTCTCAAATGGTAGCTCAGGGACTGGCACATAGATGGACACCACAGCATCAACTACCCCATGGAGACCTGTGTCTGTTGCTGAGCTGGTGTTGGTGCTGGCTCCACAAGGCACAAGAGAGGTACAGCTACCTACAGAGGAGAGGGGATGTTATAGCATTTGTCCTGCTGTCATGGGATGCCATATGAATTCATGCCTTTTGCCTAGTAGATCCAGCACTGAGGTGAGACAGAGCCCTGAGCTGGGGTCTTAGACACCAGTGCCTAATTCTTTTCTCCAATATCTTTGGGGGAATTTTTCAAGTCTGTACTGAGGCTTCACGTGGGCACATATTTCTTGACTTGACTCTGCAGATGGGGCTCTGCTGCATAACTCCTGTAGGCACCTGACTTGAACAGTAATGGGAGGCTGCATTTATGTCCTTCCTTCCCTGTTCTTTTCCCCCACTTCCCCTAAAGATCTTCCTTGTGTGGCCTCAAGGATGGGTGAAGCCAAGACACTGGGCAGACCCACATTTCTGCTCCAGAAAATAGGATACCCTTTTTCTCAGAGGTGCAGATCCACCATGGTCATGCACTCTGCCACAGCTGGGCCAAGTCTGGGGCTCTCAACAGTGAGAAAAAGGGGTTTGGAGGGCTTGCAAAGGCAATTAAATCGTGCCTCTGTGTGTGTGGGCTTGCTGACTGGATAATGGGCACTTCATGCCTTCTAATTGAGCAAATGCCAACTCCCCAAATCTGGGAAGAGCGGGACAGGAGGGGATGGGGCCATGCAAGCTGCCGGATAGTGTCCATCTCTGTTCTCTGACCTCTAGCAAGGGTGGGAATAGATATAGAGTAAGCTAGTGAGGTTTGTCCCTACACAGATCTATACACAGTAATTTCCCCTTTGCAGCAGGGAAAAGGTTCAACACTGGTTTGCAGCACAGCTGAGTGCAAGCTCTGCTCCCCTGCCTGGCCTTGCTACTAGACCGTGCTAGTGGTTGATTCTCTGGAAATAAGAAAATTCAGCCAGAGGAAGTAGGTTGTGTTCTCCAAATGCCATAACATCTGACACATCCAAACATGGTTTATGTTGCCGGGGTGATGCAACTTCCCAGTAACTTGGATATGGGTTTTACCATGGATTGCTGTGCACTTCAGCTGTGATGTGTGAGGCTCTGTGGGAGTAATACAGAGTTGCTTTTCACTGAAGTTAAAAGATGTCTCTGAAATGCTTCAGACATTCCTCTGTGTGGAAAATTTCCCAATTACTTGCAGGAACAAAGCCTTTACAAGTCTGGAAACAACCTGGCTTTCTTCTGTGTACTGAAGGGCTTTCTAGGGACTTTTCTTTTCTGCTTTTCCCCTTTCTGCAGGTGTCACCCAAGGCAAGGAATAGGGTTAAGGGAAATCACTGATGTTCTTGCTCCTCTGCCAGGCAGCTGCCCTCCCCACGGGACAAAGCAGAGGACTAATTCAGAGGTTTCAGCTGAGTACAGTTTTGGAGCCAAAACTGCATGAGTGCTCTGGAACTGCACAAGCAGCCACTGTGGCAAGGGCCAGGGGGTGGCCTTCTCAGCAGGCGGTAAATACAGCTGATGATGACAGCCAGTACTTTGCCTTTTAGAAAATTAATGTTTTTTATCTCTGAGTGGGCACCAGAAAACATAGTTATACCTTTCCTGCTAAAGTCCTTATTTTCTTCTTGTCATGGGCTCTGAAGGATCTGGAAATGCCAAGGATACCCTTCCGCTGCCTGTGAAGTTTCTCTGGAACTGCTGTTGGGTTGGATAGAAAGCTAATGAAGCTGAAGGTTGGCTGCTGTTAGCAAATAGCAGTAGGAATAGTGCTGCAGCAAGTTGGATTAAATGCTGGGAAAAAGAGAGAGAGTAAAATTTCAGCCTCTGTGTGAAATGTGGCTCTCTAAAATGAATCACTGCCAGAGTGAGGGGTACAACAGCAGACTGATTTGGTCTGGGTTAGACATCAGAGGTCAGAGAGTGTGCTTTGAAGGAGCAGCTTTAGCAGAGAGGAGGAAGGCAGCCTTAACAGGGAAGGAGAAACACATATAGACTGTATGAAAGAACTCCCTATTTTCACTTTGCTGTATTTTCCCCCTCGTCTTTAGAAACCCAGTGCAGTGAAGAAAGAAACTTAGGTGATGTTAGCAAAGAAGGGAGAAGGAATTCAGTTTAGCTGGCCAAGTTTGTGCAGCTTTAAGATACAAAGCACAGGTCTGCCAAAATGGTCTCTCTTTCAGGCTGCTGTCAGCACTGGCAGCTCTCACACGCTGACCCCCTGCCATGGTACTGGGACTATAGCTGAGGGGTGCTGCGCTTCCCACCTCATACTCCAGCCCTGCCCAGGTGAATCCTGGCTGCAGAAGGTTGCTAGGGCACCAGGCATTTATGGCAGAGCAGGCTGCAGAGGAGAGATAAGGTCTGGGGTTCCTTGAGTTGTATGCCACTCTGGAATGAGTGTCTGGGGTTGGAGAGAGGAAAGGATGGAAAAGGGGGATTATGTACACAATACTAAATGTATCTGATGTCAAAAGGGAATTGTAATTGGAGCTTTGGCTGTCTGTCAGATCTCATCCTTCCTCTGGTAAGAGGTGCTCATGGTCTCCCCTTCTGCCAGTAAGGGGTTAAAAGGTGGTTATTATGGATATGAGACTGGGGAATTTCTGTGTTTATTTTTACCTTCTGTGGCTGATTCAGGAGGGGTTCAAGGCTGATGCTGGCAGGTTTGGGGCCCCCCAGAAAGAGTCAGGCATCATGCACAAATAAATAAAGGGGGTGTGTCTTATATATGCATAAATACTGTGCTGCTGTAGACAAAGAAGTCACCTCAATCCCATCCTGTCATTTTCACCTAAAGAGTGAGCTTAAAAATGGAGCATGACGGATAACGTACACCAGTACAACCTCCTCAGCTTCCCTTGAGCGGCATGGGAAAGCCCTTAAAATAGTCTCTCAAGGTGGCCACTGGTTGTCATTGCTTTCAGAGGCTTGTAAGGGGTGCATAGTTTGAGAAGCTGCACAGCTGGGTGGCTCTGTGTAGGAAATAAAGGTGGGTGATCAAAGTTTTCTATGGTCTCTAAATGAATGTTGAAAAGAGAATGAAGCAAATCCAATGGGTTATTCCAGTTATTTTTTCTTCTCTGGCCTTCCAATCCATCAGGCAGGTGAGACGGGCATCTCTGCAGGTATGTCAGGACAGAGGGATGAGCGGGGCAGCCAGAGACAATTCTTTCATGTAGATCAGTACAGTTATATAAAAAGTTGGTTCTAATAGAAAATTAAGCAAAAGAGATTAGTGAAAGAAACAGAGGCCTTAGAGCTGAAGGAGTGTGCGGTGGAAACACCCCAAAAAGTTGCTCCAAATTATCATTGGGAGAAAACAGCTCCATCAGAGGGGAAGAGACTGAGACTGGGGGGGTGGGAGGATGGGGGGGGAAGGCCAAGGACAGGTGTTTGGTAACTGAGGAAGGTTTTCAGAAAGCACAGCACAGAGCACTCGGTGGATACCAGGTGCTGTTGTAAGCATAGCTTGAGAAAGCATCTGCTGAAGAAACCAGTGGAAAAAAGATGCTCTTGAAGAGGCATTTCCTGCTGGAGGTCCTGGTTTGGGATGGACTGGGGATGCAGTTGACTGAGGGCTTTTCCAGCACATCCCTCTCTGCCACTTGGATGTACAACATTCACTGTTGGGGAAGCAAGAAGTGATATGAGGCAGGTGTGATAAAAAGGGCATCAAGAGAGTTTGGAAATGGGAACGTCCCTCCAGCTTCTTGAAAAGATAACATTGCCTGCATTGTGAAACCTGTGAGGTTTTGGGCTCTTTCTGTGTGACCTTATTGTGTGCTAAGGATGCTGTTGGGTTTGTAAAGCTGCTGGACTGTGATGGGCAGCAAGCTGTACCTCGAGGGACTGATGTTCCGGGTAAAAGGGATTCATAATTTTGCAATATGAGTTCCCAGCCCTCCGAAGCTGGCCCTGACCACAGGCGAAGGGAAGCTGCCCTTCGGGTTGCCAAGTGCAGTTTCTTGCTGCCATCTAGTGACCTTCATGGGTACCTAAACAACCTAAAAATGTTTAAAAATTCTTCTAGCGCCGGGCTGCGAGTGGAGTCGCTGAATTGGCAAAGACAAACGGCAGGGAAACAATCCGGGAACACCGTGGTGTCTGGATGCTGTATCTCCTACAAAACAACCATGGGAAACTCCGGCACGCCCAGAAAGGTTTTGGTGGCTTAGTAATGAAACATAGTTGTTATTATTTAAGGGAGTAAGAGGTTTTTGTTTTTTTTTTTCCCCAAAATTGAGACAAAATTAACAGTGGGGCGTTTTGGGGTTTTTTTTTTTTTTTTTGGGTTTTGTTTTTTGTTTTTATTTTTTTCCCCTCCATAGCGTTGTGGCTCCATGCTGGAGCAGGTTGGCTTTGCTCATTCCTTGTAACAATGTCCTGGTGATGCCCCTGACAGGGCAAGGAGCCCCTGAGATAAACTTTGCTGATGAATCCGGAGTAGTGATCTCAATAAAAAAGAGGAAAAAATTATTTATTTTTATTTATTTTTATACTTTCAGATGCTTCAGGCTCCCCTATGGATGGACCACAACCCATAATATTTTTTTCCCATGGAGAAATGTCAGGCAGACCTAGAAAAGCAGCCAAATAGGGAATTAGTGGATTGTTTAAATTGTTTATTGGGGTCACATAAATCTTGACTGTCCCAGAAAATGAATAGGATTGCAATTACTCTTAACTTCTAACTGGACTTTCTTGAGCTTACAGGTGAAAATCTGTGCATTTTCTACAGACATTAAAGAAGCTTCTGATTAGGCTGAGATTTCACTGTAAAACTTGTGAGTCCTTTTACTGTTTCAAAATAAAAACATGAAGATAATATTTTTTGCATTAAAAAACACTTTTAGAAGGCTTCCTGGTGCTTCTTTGTGTGTGCTGCTACTGTGGCCTGTTCATGCCAATATGTTATGGGTACTCAAAACTTTCTTCTGTGTCTCTAAATACCCTTGACAAGAACCGCCTTTGCATGCTGATATCACCTAGCGGGCTTCTTCCCTCTCTTTCCAAACAGCATCTTGCAAGATCTGTGACAGAGCATCACACACAATGACTTTTCCTTATATCCCCCTTTTCTGTGCCTTTCTCCCAGCCTGAAGCTTTGCAGAGAGACCCACTAAGATGTCTTCAGCTGCTGAAAGCAGGATGCATAGAAATACTGCATGTGTCTCCTTACCATTCCTTCAGTCCTTTTTGTTCCCTAGAATCTCAGGCAGTTGTGGTGCCAGCAGTGATAAATTACTACTGCTGCTGGTGTCTTTGGGGGCAGCCATAGTAATTACTTGGAGTGACCCTTGCTTTCAGCCATCAGAAAAAACCTTGCCATCATCCCAGAAGAGCTTAAATCCTTGATAAGATGCAAACTGCTGGCACCAAGGGCAGTGCATGTAGCCAAACAGAAATACAATGCTCAAACTACTGCCCTGCAACCTCTGTAGTTTTAAAACAAGGTTAATGATCCCTTGTAAGAAAGGGAACAATTGTGCAATGGCCTTAAAAGTGTGGTGACTGTTTACCCATCTATAATGTTTTAAAGACTGTTACAAGTGAATTAGAGATGGCAGTCCCCTTCATTGGCAGTAGGAGGTTTGTTTGGACGCAGGAAGGTGATGTGTGTGTGACCCCGGAGGAGCTGACAGTGCACTCATATGGGGATGTGAGAGGTGAATTGGGGCTGCTGCTAGGTCAGACAGCCTCATGAGAGGATGGTGGTGGAGTAGGTTCCCTGTTCTGAAGGTGAACCTGTATGTGCCATGATAGATTTGCTATACTTTTTGATCACTGGGGAGGTACAAAATTGGACAAAGGTAAAGTTAAAAAAAACTCCTGGAGGAGTGCAGTTGAGACTAAGGTGGTGAAAAGTACACGAAAAGCAGAGCAGTTACTTTTACAAGGTGAGACATGAGACATTTCCACACCTGCTGCATGCAGACAGGCCAAGCTTTTCCTTCCAAGGCATGTACCATGGCACTGCATAACTAATAAGGTCCATAAGGGTTTGAGTCCTTGTTTCACCCCAGTTTGTCCCCAGTAAGAAGCAGGAGAGATGTGCCTGTAAACTTTTGGGCTTTCTTGTGGCTGAGGAGGATGCAGTGTGGGGGTAGCAGAGATGCTGCTGAGCACAGCCAGCTCCTGATGGCCACTGCATTCCTCCTTTGCTGCTCCCATCAAGAGGCCAGCTTGGTGAAACATCTGGTTGCACCACAACTGGACTTTAATTCTGGAGCAGGGTAGAACTCTGGGTGCTACAGGATGAATGTGTCCTCTGCTGCAGTGCGGATGTCATTGATCACACTTGATGACCCAGATTCACTACTCAGGAAGAATTTTGCACTTTGTCTTGTCCCACTGAGACCATCTGGAGGAATTTAGCCCAAAACCACCAAACTCCTTAGTACCCAACAGGTTTAATAATGGCAAGCTATGAGTGGAAAAGACTTTCATGAAGCATTATCCAACACACATTGTGCATGTCCAGACTAGAAACCAGACCCAATTTGTAACCAGGATTGTTACTCTTGGAACAGCTTTCCTGGGCCATATGGTGAAATCTCTATCATTTTAAGTTGCCAAATCAAGCTGCAATGTCTTTCCCAAAGCCATGGTGTAACAAAGCCGTGAGTAATTTGGCTCAGGGCATAGCAAGAGCAGCAGTATATACTCCAAACTTATTAGATGATCATTCATAAGACTCTTATGTTGATGATGTCCAATCCTAACTTTTGCAATATCTTCCTTGCAAAGAATTCAGATGCCTTACGTTTCTAGGGCTGCTCTATGCTACTTTTTACCTTTTGCTAGAATAAGGAGAGGGCAGCAGAATCTAGCAGAGGTCACACCCAAGTTCTTGCTCTCTATCCTCTCTTTCCCCCCAGTATATCTGAAGATGCAGAAATGACCAGCTGGCTTCAGTGAACCAAATCAGAAGCTGACTCCAGTGAAGTAACATTTGAGGCAGAAGAAAAAGAGAATTATTATATGATATAGAAAGTCCCATTCACAGCCTTTCCTTATGCTAGGAGCCATGCACATGGCAAACATTCAGATCAACTTCACAGCCAGCTGCATTAGAGGACCAAAACTGGGACTTCAAAACTCCTTGTAAAACTAATGAGAAACATCTGAGAAAGTGCTTTGCTTTATTTGCGTGGCAGGCAGAAAACTGTGCGTGTCTTTTGGAGTTTGGATAAACTGGTGTAAGCACACGGGTAAACTATAATCCTCTGATATTGTTTGAATTAAATAGATGGATTAAAAAGAAATTGGCCTGGCTTTGTCTTGAAAGGATGCCAGAAGATATAAGTTGGACAAGAAACCTAAGTGAGATTGCTGAAGTTTATGTATCAAACCTAAAGCCCCCAGGCTGAGTGCTGAATGCTAAGGCAGGAAAAATCTCAGGCTTAAAGTTTCAGCCATCATCTCTTATCAGTCATTTGGGCTGGAACTCCTCAAGCAGAGAGTTTGACTTAAAAGTATGTAATTTTTTGTTGTGCTCAGCCACAGGGGTTTAACTAAGGGCAGCCTTCCCCAGAGGAGGAGATATGCAATGGCCTCTGGTGGTGGATATGTGCAGAAATAAAACAGATGTGATCACCTTGGTTTTTAACATTGCAATCTATTCATTCCCAGATGGAGCATTCCTGGGGTGAGAAGAGCAGCTAGAGTATCACTGCATCCACATAGATTCCGTTTTCTGTTTGATTTGGTGGCAAGAGATGGTCTTTCATCTCTTCACTGGTTCATGATGCCTTGCAGATGTTTTAAAAAAAATCAGTACTTTTATCTGGATAATAATATGTAATGAATACCTCTTCACTGAGGTTTCATCTGAAGGCATGCTTGCTTTCATACATGTGAGAATGATTTTGGCTTTTGCTTTCAGTGCTCTTGAGATGGAAAGTAATAATGGTTTGCCATCAGGTTTGTCCAGTAGTTCTTGTGATAGGCAATGAAGGGCAAATTCATGACATGGTAATCCTGATCAGTCCTACTCATCTCATCAGTGTTATGTCAGCTCCCTCTCTGTCCCAAGGGAGCTGTACTTCTGGGCTCTGTCAGACAGTGTCTGAGCTTGAAAAAGGAGCTGGCCTTGCACGGGGCAATTTTTTGACAAGCCTAGATTTTAACCTGGCGTGGACAAAAAATGTTTCAGAATTTAGTGTTTAGGTAACCCATAGAGTCAGGGATCACACACTTCTTGACCCTCCTTCAAACGATGTACACTTCAGAAGCAGTTGGGACACAGCTGCAAGTGGCCAGAGTGCCAGTCACCATGGGCACTTATTTAGTTTAAAAGTATTTTGAATATAAGTTTTACTTTTAACTGATGCCCAGTTGAATGAGAGTCCCGAGAAGTTCCAGCTCTGTATCTCCTGCAGTGGATATTGTCACAGTTCTGGTCTCTGGCTGGAAGGAAACCATGAAACCAGACTTCCCTTGTTCTCTGTATTCTGAACGCAGCACTCTGGGCTGTTGTGATGCTTATTTAGTCTCTCTGTTCAGCGTAGCTGAATTTGACTGTAGTCATCTATTGAGGGCAAAAGGAGTCTCACCACAGTCTTTACTGGTGTTGATTCCTTCAGCTCAAAATGCCTACGGCAGAGACACCTGTGGGTTTTGTTACGGAAAAAATTCCTGTTGTTTTACCTGATTTTTCCCCTCCCTAATGTGGTACTGCAGGACATCTGATTCTTGTCTTCAGTATGGGAAACAGATTTCCTTGGATAAAATGCTTAATTCTTAAATCCATCCCACTTCTCTCAATTCTCTCTCCTCTGAATAAATTGGCATTGCTCAAACTAATTTTTCAAATAAAGTAATCCCTTCAAGACATGATCTTTCTGTGGCTCTCTAAATATTTTACTATTAGTCCTTATCTTCCTCAGATGTGATGCCCAGAACTGGAGACCACACTCTAGCTGAGGCTTTACTCATCATCCTGAGCAGAAGAAACAATTTGCTATGTATAGGGAACAGCAAAGTTTTTTCCCATTTCTTCTGAAACTTTCTAATATTGGTCTTTTCAGACTAGTTTCTGATTTCCAAAAAACTCTCAGTTCTCTGTCATGCGTTCATTCCTCAAAGCTCAGAAGCTTCAGTATTCAGGCTTTTGTGTGCATTAAATCACTGTCCATCCCTCTGTTCTGCCTGTTCCTGGGTGTGCAGGCTAATACTCATGCTAGGAAAATGCTGAAGTGTGTAAAGTCTGTCTATGCTGGAGGAACAGGCTGAAGTAGCTGCTGCTTCCCTCCCAGCCAGATCATACCTGGGCTTTCTGTCACCTCATCCCTTACAAAATCTTCTTGGTCTGAAGTCTAGAGCAGCCTGGGACCAGGTCTGTCTTAGAAATATTTGTCCATCTGCACTCTTATAATTACGAGTGGAGATTCTTTAATGGGAGAGGGCAGCCAGTAAAAAAACCCAATTTTCTGGGTTTTATAAAATATTTTAAATGGTTTCCTTTTTAAAAAAAAAAATTATTATTTTTTAAAATTAATTTCCCCACCCCCCTTCATTTTATTTCTATTTAACCTCAGTCAGTGATTCCTCAGGAAGAATTTATTTCCCTATCTTTTCACGGCTTCAAAGTTAGATTTCTGTTTGATGTGGGTTATAACAATTTTCATAGAACAGTCATAGAATTTTTCATTGACTGATATAATTTATTTATCTGCAGAATATGTATTTCCTGATATTTTAAAATTGAATACTGGTAGAGTTAAGAACTTTTAAAGGAATCCAGGTTTATTTGGTTTTAATGTAACCTAATGAGTTTCTTCCACTGGATGGAATGTAAGAGAAACATCTTGGTGAGATACCTTGGTGCATAAAAACCAGAGCATCACTTTCAACCTCCCTGTTAATCCAAGCTCAGACTTTATAATATTGAAAATATCAAAGCAGTGCCTATTTTAAAATTTGACTCTGCAAGGGACAAATGGATGGAGATAAACCAGAGTTAGAAAGAAATTTGAGTGAAAGCAACCATGAAACTAGAGAATCACAGGTCTAGGGGAAGAAAGGAGTGAAAGGAGCAAAAAAAGTGTAGTGAACTTCAAAAAGCAGATGTCAACAAGCCTGGGAAACAGGTAAATCTGTGTCCTTGGGAAGATAATCCTAAAGATAAATGAACTGTCAGTTACTGAAACTGCTGTTAACAAAAGCAGAATGGTAAGCTATCCTGATGTGAAAGAAAGAGGAAACCAAGCAGGAGAGCAGCATCCAACTGCACCCGGAGCCAAGACCTAGAAATCAAAGGAAGTCGTGTTATAGGTAGAAATGGGGACTCATAACTGACAGTGACTGCAGCAGAGCAGCATAAAACTGCTGGGGTGTAAGCATAAAAAAATCACATGTGAAGCCAATTAGGAAAAAGAAATCTAAACTGCTGCCTTTCTATAAATAGAGAGAGGAAAATACACGTGCTTAATTTAATGAAAAGAAGTACAAATAGCAGATGAGGCATGAGAGCTGGGAAATCCAACATTTCTTTCACTTTATTTGCACAGCTCCATTGGTGGCAGGCAGAGTGGTGTGGCATGGCTGCACAGTGAGGTCGGGAAAGCACAGGCTGCACATCAGAGGTAAAAATTAGAAAACTCTTATGTACAAAATTACTCCTGCCACGTTTATGGTCTGTTTTATGGCTCTTATCACTAGGCATTTTCAAGGAGTGAGAGCACATTTCCTCTATCTCCTGCAGGAAGGAGCTCATTATTCCTTATTAATTAGGTCTTCAGTCACTAATCTGTTATGTACCTTTCCAGCAACTGTTTACAGATAAGTGTTGTAGGATCTAATTGATGGAGGATAATTAGCTCCTCCCTAATTAGAGTGAAGTGTGCTTCTTTTCACTCTGTGGATGATCGCTTATGAATGAAAGGCCACAAATGGAAAGCTCAAGATGTGCAATGTGTCAGGAACTAATTTGCTTAAACTATTTCTGAAAGCTTATTCAATTAATACCCAAATAGTAGGCTTATACATGAGTGTGCACAACTGACTTCAGTTGTAGGCAGGCATGTGGTTGCCACAGAGCTGAGCATTAATGTCACTCTCAGTTACCATACACTGTGCAGGCACCAGGAGCAGCAAGGTCTGCAAGCATCAGCACAGAGGATACAGCATGTAGAAATAAAGAAAAACCTTCTGGAAGTTTTATCTGCAGGTTCATCATCTCACATAATTTTCACAGTTCTGAAAAAGAGCAAGTTGCAGCCTAGTGGTTGATAAATTTTGGTTGGGTTTTTTTTTTTTTTGTGTGTGTTTGTTTGGTTTTTGTTTTGTTTTGTTTTAATAGTTGGCCTGTGAAACTTGCAGAGGTGTCCTATTGCCAGTGAAGAGATATTAGGTGTCCTCTGGAAACCAGATGCTTATATCCCATCTGGCACCAGAATGGCTAGCTATTTTTCAAAAAGCTTCTCTAAAAAGACTCTAGATTATTCTTTCTGTACCACAGCTATGGGTTATTGTCATAACTGATCTCTGTTACAACATTTTTACTTCTTTCCAAAACGCGACTGCTTCTGTCTGTGACTGCCTATGGTCTTCTGTCTGCAAAAAGAAAGCTGGAGACTGGCTGATGATCGCTGGAAGTACAAGTGCTGAGACTTGGCATATGTGCTGATGTACCAGAAAACCTGCAAGAGAACATGTGCCATTTATATAATTAAAATGTGGATAATTTATAATTATATAATAATCAAGTTGTAATTTATATGTTTAAGATGTGGATTCACATCACAGCCTTAATGCAGGTTATAGGTTTATAGGGAGATATGCTTCTTTCTGGATTGAAACAATGTTTGGTGTTTGATATAAGCCTCCTCCTTGAGAGCCCACTAAAGTTAATAGAAAGACTCTCTTTCAGTTTCCATGTACTTCAGTTGAGATGACACAGCTAAAAATACCAAGGGAGAGCAAGTAGACCTCCTTTCCTAGTTACAAAAAAATAAAAAAATCTTGAGATGTGTCCCTTAAGGATTTGAAACTCTGGAAAATAACGATGTAAACCCCATAAACTTTTTCTCCCCAAGAGGTTTAAGTCAGTTTAATGATTTGGGAAGTTATGTTATTGCTGCCAATCTAACATATTGAGTGAGACAGAAGCTGGAGAGTCAGAGGGGACACGGATGAGGTTAGGATTACCTGCAAATTTCTCATGTTCCCTGAGACAGGAGAATTGCTTCAGTTCCCTGGAAGCCTAATACTGTTAATCAGCGAAGAAAGATTTCACTGTTTCATTACTTGCTGCAGCTGAAACTCAAGGAAATTACTTGGGTCTCATTATCAGATAAAGTTGACATTCCAGTATAAAAGAAAATTCTTTTTCACACTCAGGTTGAGAGTAATTTATTTTTTGTAGCTCAGATTTTAAAAATAGAGAGCCAGCAGAAGAGAATACGATAGAACCGCACAAAATCTGGATACTGCAGATCTGCTTTGATACAATAACAGTTTCCAGCCTTTCTTTTATCTTCATAACCATTCCTAGGTATGGTGGGAAGAGATTAGGGTGGCAAACTCAGCAGTGCCATTGTGTCCACTGTGAGGCGCTTGCCCCACTCTATTATTTTGTGGCGGCTGGAGCTGTAAAAGGGGCTGTTGCCATTGCTGGGATCTGGTGCTGACCAGTGTACCTTGGAGATTAAATAATGCTCAGGGGCCAAAGCATATAATCTTGCAAATCCATGTAGGGAAGCAGGAACTAGACTCTGTGTCTGGTCTGGTCCTCAGTTTTCCCTTGTGGGGGGTGACCTTACAGGCCTTCCTTGGGGCAGGGTACCTTCTTTGGCATCGTTGGCACCATGCCTGGGCTGGGACCCTGGATCCCCTCTGTTCTCTGTGCTGCCTGCTGCCACATTGAAAGGGATTCCTGGGAGAACCTGCTCACTGCCACTGGCATCCAGCTGGTCCTCAGGCACCTTCCTACCTTGCTGTGGGGAGGCTGATAGCAGATATGTGCTCCAGCAGGTCATGTAGGTCTGTGAATGGGTTTTGAGTGGGATAGGTTGGGTGTCTGTATGTTTTACTGCTGCAGAAACCAAGTCGGTGACACTGTAAATCCTAAGAAAACTCCTTGCTGTTAGACCTCTGGGCATTTTCTCCTGGGAAATCTTGCTGTAATGAAAGCTGAGCTGAAGGGCTTGGTTACGTCCTAGGCAATGGCCAGTTTCCAGAGGAGTTTGATGCCAAAGTTCAGATGTTTTTCTTTTCCTTGAAAAACACAGTGCTAACTAGCTTAGTCTAGTTACAAGATGTGAACTTACAGAAACAGGATATGCCAGCAGGGATGACAGCATGAATGTCCCCTTCTCTCTTGTGTCATTAGAAAGAGATGCAGCTGCCAGCTCAGGTGCCTGAACCCAGAGAACCTGAAACAAAGGAGAAACCCAGACCAGTTCTTGTTTTTCTTCTAAATAACTTGGTAAGTACTTGGCAAAACCTCTGGGAGTCTCAGTGGTGAAATGTAAAACCTTCCTGTCCCATTGAGTCCTCAGCCACATCTGAACAAAGATATGTAACTTTCTGAAGGGAGCTGACAGGCTAATTGGGTGACCTTCACCCTGCTGCTCTTTGCCAGTGTCCATCTTTCCCCCCCTCTCCCTGCATCCCACCCCAAGCTGGGAGTATGCAGAGCCTTGCTTTATTGCCCAGAGAAAGTCTGGAGTGTCTATGTTGATTGAAAAGGGTAGAGCAGTCTTCCTTGCCAGAAGTCTTGAGGGCCGGTGTATCTCCGAGTCCAAAATCACCCAGTCTTTAAGCTAAAGAAAACTTTCTGGATGTGCGTTATATTTGCTAGAGGACTTTTTTTGCTTTCTCTTGTTCAGTGACCAAAATTGGTGTGCTTTTTCTACATGAGCTAAATATGACATAATGACCAAAGCTAAAAGTTAAAGTTATTCCACAGAGGAGAAAAGGATGATAGGAATCTCAGTTATCTCTGAAGTCAGATGGTACCTCCCATGTACAAGATTGTGTGACCCTGAACTTGTTAGCAAACACGCCCTTTCCCATCACTTGGCCCCTCGCCCAAAAACCCCCATTCTACACTTCTCCTATGGGCTGTGTACTGTGGCACAGTGATGAAGGGCCTTTCTCCTTCTCCACCTGGATCAGCTTCTCTCCAACTCCCTCTGTTATTCTAGCCCTCTGAAACCAAGACCTATCGTTTTTAACCGAGAGACCTTTGATTTCCAAAGGTGCCTTATTTGCCTTGTTTTAGGAGAGTAGGATTCTCAGCTTTCTATTTCAGTCCTCTATCTCTAGGGAGCTAGAATTAGCACTTTGCACAAAACTAAAAGGATAGTGTCAGCTATGATAGGGATATGAGTCAAGTAACTCTTAGTTGTTAGTTGGTAGCCAAGGTGAACAGCTCTGGCTATAGAAATTGTGTGTGCACGCTTGGATACATGGTTCATTTTCAGCCTTCTTTTTTCCAGTGGGAAGGAGGTCTGAAATGCCAGCACACAGCTATGACTCTCAGAGAACATAACTCTTGCAGTTGGGTACCCTCTGGCTTTTCAGGTGTAACATCACTGGCCACTCCTAAGCTGAGCTCCCCCTTCTTTCTAATAGGGAGTAGAACAAGACTTAAAGAAATTGCAGTAAATTTAAATATCCATGATTTTTCTCCAGCAGTTTTGTGAGGACAGGGATTGCACCCTTTGCTGTGCTCCACAGAGCTTCCCACTTTCCTGAGCCTGAGGACTGCCCACAGCATGCAGGGAAGCAGGATAAGCAGGCAGGGAAATGAGAATGAGTCAATGGTGAGGACGCCCATCAATGCTCCGGGAGACTTGCACCTTTGCCTTCAACCCATTGTTGTCCCTTAAATGTGACCTGGTGCTCAAGGTAGCAACATCCCAAGGAAATGAACCAAAAAAGCAGCTTTGGAGAGAGCAGAATACCCCTTTCTCTAGCACTGGCATATCAGCAGTTCTTCTAAGAGGCTTTCCTTTATGCATTTTTTTTCTGTACCTGAGGTGCAAATGAAAGGCAAACAATATGGGTCAGGTGTGATTGTCTTGGGTAATGAACAGCTGGGAATAATTACCTGCTACCAGGAGGAAGGATGATGGATGGAGGCGAGGAGCAGCTGTGTGGCATCTTCAGCTGGCTGCTGTGACAGAAGTGGAATCAGAAATGCCCAGAGAAATTGCTTGGAGGGGCTGTGGGGCTGAGGCAAAACATCAGTGCTAGAAACAAGCTATGGCATCCTGCTGGGGAAACACTTTCAGGGACATTTCTTATTGTGAGACCCTTGTGCTTCCTTCGGGAAAATGTAATATTAGCCTTGGCTTCCATCAAGACATATATTTCCCTAATGGGCTGTGGGAAGCCTCTGCTCCACTCTTTTTAGCCTAGAACTGTGAGCTGAGGTGTTTCACTGCCTTTCCATGTAACATGAAGCAGGAGCAGAGAATGGTGAGGAGAAAGGGGCAGCAGGCTGAGGTGAGCCTGAGTGTTCACATGGGAACAAATGTCCTTCTAAAACTCTGGGATGCAGTGCCTGAAGAGTGAGGAATGAGCGGAGCCAGAGAGCTTTTAGGGATAGCAGAGCCAAATTCACGTCATGTGTTATATGGCTGGGACACTTCCTGTAGACACCAGCTTCTCCCCATGGCTATTTCCTACAGCTGGGGCTGAGAGATTGCTGTCACCAATGTGCATGAGAATCTCCTACATAGCCAGGAGGCCAGTGAAGAGCCCAGGAAACTGCTCCCCTTAAATAGTTAAACGGCTGCCTCTCGACAAGCACAATGTCACATTGAATTTGAAACAGGGAACTTTTTATATTTTCCCCCCTGATTGTGCTGGCACCTGGCAGATGCCTGTTTACCACAGGCATCCATACACACAGCAATCAAAGGAAATCAGAGGCACGGATTAGCAACAGCTGCAAGTCATTAGTGGCAGCTTTGGTTAAGCACAGCTCTGCACAGCTCTGCACCCCGCTTCGAAATAACCAACGTGAGTATTCCAGAGCACAGGGGTTACCGCGGGGCACTCTGCAGGCACCAGGGACAGCAAACAATTGCCTCACTTGTCTCTGGAGATGGCTTCTTCCCTCTCCCCAAGGCAGCAGTGTGTTATCGATAAATCAATCACACTTTATTGGCCCGTTGCATATTAACTCTTTGGGAGCCTGGCTTTTGCCAACTGGGAGTTGTCAGAACTGGGAGGATGGGGTCTCCACCTGTAGAAAATTTCTAGTTATTCTTTATTGTCTTTGGGCTGACTGCTGGCATCTTTAGCAGTGTCTCAACACAAGTGATGACTTGGGATCTCCTGGAGTTAATGTTCATTTTACAGAGTTTTATTAGAGCGAGTGTAAAGCAAAAGCTGACCAAAAGCTGTATTTGTATATCTGATTTCTTTATTCAATTCATTTTGAACCAGAATAGAGTCCAAATTTTATTTAAAAACCTTATGTTGATTGAAATTTCCATTGCAGATTTAGGCAGCTTGGGTTTCTATTTTGATCAGTCCCCGGAAAAAGCTGATTTTACTTCAAAGCATCTCTGACTCTTGGAGGAGCAGGAAGCTGGTGCCCTATTAATAGAGAGCAGAATCCAGCATCACTGAGGCACGGCTGATTCCCTAAGAGTCCTGACATATTTGGCTGTATCTGCCCTCCTTTCTCTCTGGCTCAGCATGGCTTTTAGCATCACAGGTGCAGTATTCAAGCTGTGTGTGTGGTCCACAAGAAGGACCTGCCTGCCTTGCCCCTGCCAGATGGGAACCCCATCCCTGCCTTGCACTTGACCATTGCCATGGGGAGGTGAAAGCATATGAAGGAGTTGAGAGCAAGAATATGTACAAATGCTGATATCCAGTACTTCAAAATACCCCTTGAGCTTCTGCTTCTTCTCAAGGATGGGAATAGGAGGAAAAGGAATGGAAGCAAGGAAAGAGTCACAGAGACTAGAGAAATGGAAATCTGGGGGGACAGAAAAATACCTTTCTGGAAAGGCCATGGTCAGCCTGACTCTTGTAGACCCTGGGCTCCTCTCCAGCCCCTAAACCTTCAGTTACTTTCAGCTTCCCCCCTGCATCTCCCACCACATACCTTATTTCTTATTTTCAGTCCCAAGCCTTGCTAATTACCAAGGTTTGGTCAGACCCAGCTTTCTCCAAATCTCTTCCTTGTATGCTCTCTCTGCTGTTACTGGAAAAGTTGAATTTAATTTCCCCATGGATAACATCATTTATGTGGAGGCAAAAATGAGATTTAGCCTTGTCTTCCAAGGCCTCTTAAGATGGCTTTGCAAAGTGTAAGGAACATGCAAACAGACCATTGTAAGTAACAAAGGGAAGTATAATTTTAAAGTAAAAGAAAAGTGAATAGTCTCAAAAGACAAAGCACTGCAGATACTCGCATCTTCTAGTGCAAAGGTGAAACCAAGGAGAAAAGAGGGTAAAGGTATGTTAGTTCTGACACTCCCTCAGTCCTGCTGCTGTTTCCATTTGAAAATGATTTTAGGATCACAGAAGTCCACAGACAGCAAGACAAGTATTTGTAAAGGCTCTTCATTGCTACTAGTTGCAGAAAGTGGGGTAGCTTTCTGTGTGGTGCTGAGGGAAATAGACCGGCTTTGGAGAAAGTCCTATCTAAGTGCTTGTTTTAAAGGATTTACTGATTTTCTCTTAAGTTTGTGAAATGTTGAAAGAGGGCTTTCCTCCTTCATACTTCTGCAAAAATGGTGAGTAAAAGAAGATACACATTTCTGGAGAACTATTTCTAGGTTTTTTACCAATAGGAGACTGTTTCCTGCATGTTTTTCTGTCCTATCTTTGACTTAGGAGTTAGTGTTTTACTTGCCGAGTTACAAGTCACACTGGATTTTGTTTTGGTACTTTCAAGTAAGACTGTGATTCCTCCTGTGCTTCAGCTCAAAGTAGTGTCACTGGTTGGTGTTCAAATTACAGAGTGCTGTGCTCACTTGTGATGCTCAGGTTTTCTGAGCTCTTCTTCACCTTTGAAATTCATTTTGCAGTTCCTTCTGCTCCAGCTAGATGTGCTAATCCAGAAATTTGCTTGCTAATGTTCTGAGAACAGGGGATAATAAATTGTACCTAAACTGTGAAAGGGACTTTGTTGTCAAAACTGGCAAATAGTCATATAAATATTATGCCTGCAGAGAAATTAACTTCCTATCTTCTTGGTGTTCCCTTTTTATTCTCTCTTTTTCTTCTACCTATTACTGTCAAGTTCATGTTGAAAAGACCACAGTCCATCTCTGAGCTCTTAGCAGATTCAGTGCTGAGGTGCAAAGAAAATTTGAGGGAAGATCAGCAAAATGATGAGGGTGCTAGAAAATCTGTTTATGAAGTGAATCTAAAGAGGTTTGTGCATTTCAGTGAATCAGAAACAGACTGAGGGATAACTTGATCATTCCATATAAGTACCTATATTTGGAAGACGTAGACACCTTTTCCAGAACCATTCTGTGAAAGAGTAGCTGTCTAGTCCCTGCCAGTTCCCTGAGTTTAATCTTGGTAAGAGAGATGGTGGTGCAGGTATTTTAGTATTGCAAATAGAGAAGTGGCTCAGCAGAGGAGAACTTTACTTGCAGCTTTAAAAGGAAGAGGAAAAAAAAGATAAATTTTTGTGTGTGCGTGTGGTGTATTTTTTTAGCAATCAGATTGTGTGTGAACTCAGTAACTACTTCTTGGTACAAGGATCCCTTCATTTTTCCCTGTCTTTGAGGATATTCAGGAAAGAAAGGGGTTTTTTCCTTGGGATAGAGTGCTGTGATCCCTGTTGAGCCACAGCCAGCAGAATGGATGTCAAACTTTATTCTTGCTTGCTAGTAAGGGGTTTTCTCAGCTTGAGGAATTTGTTCTCCTGGTTTTTTAGCTCTTATTTTTCTCTGAAATATTATGGTCAGCAGAGCTCTGGGTAGGGGATGTAACCCCTATGGATGGGCTGGTTATATAATGCCCAAAGTCAGAATGATGTGTGGGGTCAAATGATGAAAGCCTTAAGGCTTTGTATGCTTTCGGTTGAAATATGGGACACAAATTGTCTTTTCCAAATGTCTCAACAATTGAATTTCCAGCCATCACAGAGCTGTGGGTTCTAATAGTGTCACCAGCCATTCCAAGTCTTTCTGATACAGAGGCAGTAGTGTAGGCTCTTGAATAAACCTCTCAGAAGTTTAAAACCTGGGCTTTGTGGACAATGAGCAGCACCCTGGCATAGGTAGGAAAAAGTGGACTATCAGACCACTGTTGGCACGTAAGACAGTGTCACATGGGAAGCATGAATCCTATGTTAAAGGCCTTAATTTCCAAGTCAGATTATTCATAAACACAAAGAGGGGGAATTAAGGATAGATATGGGGAAGAAATTCTCTGCTCTGAGGGTGGTTAGTTAGTAGAACAGGTTCCTCAGGAAGGTTATGAATTCCCTATTCCTGGCAATGTCCAACGCCAAGTTGGATAAAATCTTGTGCAACCTGGCCTAGTGAGAGGTGTCCCTGTCCATGGCAGGAAGGTTGGGACAATATGATCTTTAAGGTCCGCTTCCAATCCTTAATATTCTATGATTCCAAGTGTAAGTAACAGAATTTGGTATTAACTTGCATAATGAGGGACAGCAAGTACTGCTGTCAGTTTGCTTGTACTTCAAAAAACAGAGATCTCCTGCAGGTTACTTATGTATCATAGATGCAGAGCCTACAGAGAGATGGGATTGTGAAAATTGAAAGATGAATCTTAGTCTCACTTCTGTAATTAATGACTTCTATACTTGACCAAAGTTAGTATTTTCAGCTTTTTAAGTTTGAGTATGTATGAGCAAGTAGTGAAATACATGTTTGGGGAGCCTTAAACGGAAACTGGGATCTGGATGTGTACTGAGTGGGTTTTTTTGTCAGTTCATCCTTAAACACCAAAAGCAATAGTTTATTATTGTAATTATGATTCTTTCTTCACCCCAGTGACCAGGGAAAATGGTATACAATGTTTTGGTCATTTTATTTCAAAGTGGCCATAAATTCCTGATTACAACCTGTTAGCTGGTTTCAGCTGGTTTTCTCGTGTGAGGTCTGTTGCACACAGGTCACTGACTTACATCTCAAAACATTCTTGACAGGGAGCAGTGGTCCTCACTCAGCCCATTCCAGTCCAGTCTACTGTGGGTAGTTACAGCTGTGCTTGGTCAGTCTCCTCGCTCCAGGGACTGCAGAGGAATCTTGTGTTTCTGAGTTTAGTTGCTGTGAATAATGTCCAAGCTGGATGGCTGAGCTGGAATTGCTCACAGAGAATGCTATGAATACCTGTCTTTATGTAGCACTGGCATCTCTGCTCAGGAGGGCCTTGAATGGAGCATCTATACTGACTTAACTGCTTTTCACATCTGTTGGAGGCTGTATGTGTGTACTCTTTCAGGTCAAGAAAAATTATTTTGTAGAAACCTTGCTGTTAAAATGACTTGCTGCTCAGGATTAAAAAGCAGAATGATTCCATTTTCCACTCCTGACAAGGATCTCTAAGTCTCCATGAGCACAAATACTCAGAAAGACTATCTCATTCTTTCCAGGGAGCTACAGTGTCTTTGACAAATTGCAGGGGTTTTTTTCCTTTAAATAAAGCCCTGGGGTGCTTTGCAAGATGCTTTCGGTTCTGATTCACCATCTGAGTGTGTTTGTATGTGCAGGGGGAACAAGGCTGTGTTGCATGTAGCCCTAGAGGCCTCATTAAATTGTGATGTGTGGTGTCAAATTTCAAACTCACAGTTCTTGCTGTCCCTAGCTTAAAACTTGATGCAAATGATGAGTAACGATGGTCCAGAAACTGTCTTGGAAAAAAAAACTAAAACAAAAAACCAACAAACCCAACGTATAAAATGGTCTGAAATACCCACTTATTTTATGTCCTTGGGTTTTCAATTGCTGAACTCCAAGACCATTGTTGTACTTGAGTTGTCAGAGGTGTGACGTGCCCTTTGCTCCGCTCCAAAACTCAAAGCATTAGACCCAAGTAAGCATTTTGGAAAATGCTCTTCCATGACTAATGTGTGACTGGCTGGGATATGTTTGGTCATGTTTTTACACTCTCATTTGTGTTTCTTCAGGAAATCCATGAATGCTATTTTGATGAAGGTCAGCATCTGTTTGTACTCATTTAACTAAAAGAAATGTATCGAGAAGGTCAGCAGCTCTCTTAGACCTGAGAGAATAATTAGCAATAAATTATTCTACTACAACATTGTATTTTTTTGTCCCTATTTGTTAATTATCTTCAGTCAACTTATAAAATGTGTCAGCACTGAAAGAATTATTCACAAATAATTTGACGAATTGTTTGAAAGGGTGCAGGCAGGTGCCACGGAGGTGGCATGTTCCCTGCCTGGAGGAAGGCCAACAGGGTCATGCTATGGTGGAGAATGGGCAGGACACATGGTATTGGGCTAACCTTGGCGTGTAGAAGAGGTTTCTCTTGGCCAGTTTCTCTTCCTTTCAGCTCCACAGGGCAGTCCTGATACCCCCAAAAATTCCCAGGTAGGCAGCAGCAGAGTAGTCGTGAGGTTTTAGAGAATGCAAGCTGCCATTTGTTTGCTCAGAAGGAAAACTTTAGTTGGGGGTGTGCTAATATGAAGCTCTCAAGACCACCAAACTGAAACAAATCCTCCCTGGGACTGGTGAATCAGTCAAGTTGTGACTTTTTTTTTTTCTTTTTAAAATGTGTTCGCTATACTTCTTCTGCCCCTTTGGTGCTGAGCCTAAAAGTATGCATTGAAGAGATAACAGAACAATGTGCTGAAGGTGTTTTGGAGGATGTCTGTTTTGTGGTAGTCTGAGTCGAGATGTTGGATTTGCAACACAAAGTGTTAAATCATCTTCATGAGTGAGCAATTATTCTTATGAATGAGAACTATTGGAAGAATCTGTCTGCATCAGATTCAGGTCCAACTCTATTCTTGTGTGAAACACTAACATAAACCAGGAATATTAATCATTGCTGATCTCTGCACTCAGTATACTACTTTTAAACTATGAGAAGCAAGCTATTCTTATAGTTACTTAATAGATTTAAGTGATGCAATTTCTGACTTAACAATATCTCAGAGGGGAAAATAAGTCTGCAATAAAACACTACTTCATTCAGAATTTGTTATTGTGCACTGGCCATCATCATTATAGAGTCTGCCTGACTGTTTTAAAGCTCAGGATTTTGTGTGTACTGGTACACACAAAATAATATACAGTAACAGTACGGAACAATAACTTGTTGACTTTTGCTGTCCTTGTGTGTGTGTCCTTTTTCTGGAAGTATGTAAAAGTGTTGACCCGAAGGCCACTTTCTATAGTGGTAAAAGATAAGCTTGTCCCTATCTAGATTAGTCTTTAAACTTCAGGGGCATAACTCAAGGAGGACAAAGATGTAATGTTAATGAAATGAGCTCAAGTACTGGCAATCAAGTTAATTCCTCAGGATATGTTTGATTGAGTAATATGCTGGCTAGTAAATAACCCTCCACCTGCACTGATTTCTTTTAAAATTTGTTTGCATAGTTCATGCTTAAGTGGATTTAAGATATCTTCAGAATAATCTTGACATGAAGAGGCTGACAGAGGACAAGAACAGTCTTTCCTCATTGGTTTACTCATTCCACAGCTTGGAGAATCACAGCTAATTGATACTGTTTCCATTTAATTACACATAATTTTTCTGTTTTGCTACCCAGTGAGCCAGGAGAAGAAAACAATACTCTGCCTACATGCAAATCTTCCAATCAACAATTAAAAACCTTTATACTCCCAGATTTGTTCTCTTTATTTCAGAATGAAAATGTATGTGCTTGGGCAGGTTCTTACAAGTTTTCATTGACTGGGGTTGCTGTCACTGATGTTCAGACCTGTAATTTAGTGCAAGAAGCTTCCCTCTCCCTTTCCCTGCACACTGGGGCTCAGAGTCCACATTTAGGCCTGGTGTCAGTGTGTCAGTGTTCCAGCTCCCATCTTTTCGGGAAGACGTACCCCACAAAAGTAGATGTTCTGTCCATGGGCTTCTTGTGCTTAGAACTGAACCCCCTTCCCTGTTGTCACGTCCCACCCTCATCCCTGTGCAGGAATGGCTATACCTGTGTTTTGGAGATTGCTCTGGTGCAGGTACGTGGAACGTTGCATTGATTGGACTGGTTTAATGAGTGGTGCTGAGGCAAAGAGTAAATATAGAGGGATATGGTGGGGAAGTTAGAAGTTTCAGAAGAGAGCTTTTAAAATTGATACTCCAAGGTAGAAGCCAATGGAAGTTTCCTGTGGACTTGGATGGAGCTCTTGGTGAAGAAGAATTTTTGCGTGGATGGAGGGAATGTTGCTGGAGCCAGGCAGGAAAGATGTGTGTGTCCAGTCCCTCTTGGCAGTAGAGTCTGCTGAGGCCTATGCAAAGCTTTTGGAAAGAAAATAGGAAATGCTGTAGGGAGGAGGAAAGGGGGAAAGCTAGAAAGTATTTTTAGTAGAGAACTGCCCATGTTTCCATGAATGATGGCAAAACCTTCCTGCTCTAGTTTGGAAAAGTAAATATTGGCTGTGGGAACAGTGCTCCAGATGCACTAAATCTGCTTTCCTAATGTTGGTGGGCTCAACCCTGTGGACCTGAAAGGCTAATGTTTGGTTAATCTAGATGCTTCAGAGGGGAAAAAGGCTGTTTTATTTTTTTCTTTGTCATGCCTTTTTCTTTAGCTAGGCACCAAGTATACTCACTGATCAAAACCAGGCAATCTGTGTCTCAAGCAAGATTTTTACTGGCTTGTAGTATCAGGCAATTTTATGATGAAGACCTGAAAGCTGATCCTACAATGTGACAAGAATATGGAGGGTTTTAAAGAAACCATAGTACAATGACAGCTGTTCTTTTTCTTTTTCATGAGAAACTTTTTCAGCACAAGTGGAGCGTTGAGTCCAGTTGTTTGGATGAAAGATGGGGTCTCCTGGAACTTTGTTCTGGCAGAGAGGTGGGAAGTCATCAGGTGCTGTGTAACAGCTGCCCTCAGTGGGACTGTGTGGGACCTCCCCAACTCCCATGGCCAGGACGCCCTTTTGCCTTGGAGACTGTGGCATCTCTCATATTTTTTTCCCCCTTCCCTTTCTGTTTTAAATTCTTGCAAACCCATCTGTTTGTACCAGGGCTGGTGACTAATGCAATAACTCCTATTAGGTCAAAATAGCTGAAATTCACAAATAATTACACATGCACGCTCACATGCACACAGAAGGGTTGTTCCCCCTGCACCCCCCTTTTCCCATCTCTGGAACAAAACATTCCCTCACTGTTCCGAGGGCTGGAGCAGCTGCCCAGCTGGCAGGAGCAGAGATGTTAATGCTGTCAGTGAAAGGATGAGTCACTTTCCAAAAGTTATTTAGGAGGGTCACCCTTCTTGTCCCCTTTCCCCTCCAGCCACCGATCCATTTGGGTTCATCAAATGCTGGAGGTCTGCTCTGGCTGCTGCCCGCAGAGAGCACAATGAAGGCCTGTCAGGGCAAGAAAGCTCCTGATGGGAGTTATAAAAATGAGTAATCCCATGTTTGACTGATCTGCTAGTCTCGTGAAAAAAGCTTCTGTCTGTCTTGGAAGCATGGAATACCAGTTCCGAGGCTGCCTTTTTCTTTATTTTTATGTGTGGTATTTTTTGTTGGGTTTTTAAAAAAAAAAAGTTCATTAGAAATGAGTTCCCAGTGTGTGAGAGGAAACGAGAACTAAAAGATGTAAGGAGAACAGAAAACTGTAATACAACTTCCTGGTGGGTCTTATTTTTGTGGAAATAGGTCACTAAAAATCTGCCTTCTTCCTAGGAAAAAACAGTTCCTTTAAGTTTTTTAGGAGGATGCAGAGCTCTTCTAATACCTCTCTCCAGCTGAGACCCTTTTCATGACCTGAATCTTATCCTCAACCCATAAGAATGTGACTGATGTTTGCAGCCTCTTCAAACTCCAGTGGGACTAGAGTGCCCTAGGAACCAAATCTAGTGCACAAGCACTATTTTCTCCCTCAGTGAGAGCTTGGCAATGTGTTCCCAAGTCAGCTACAGGTTTATCATTGGGCAAACTTGGCTTGTTTACTGTCTCAGCTGGAAAAAGCTCTGACTTTTGTGAAGGTAGCATATGAAAGAAAGTTAGAGGCCAGCTGCTGTGAAGGCTGGTATAGGTGTAGTATTGTAGTTTTGGTTATTAGAGATTTTCTGATAAAGATAAAATAAAGGTCTGTTTATCCTGACCATTTGCCATGCTTTTCAATTCTCCCTCTGAACCTGAAATTGCTGAGTGGTTGTCATGGCTGTGCCTATGTACTCTCATGTGCATGCAGTGATGGAGACCAAGCCCTGCAGTTCCCCTTCCACAGAACATAGCCCTTCAGGAAGAAAGTTGTGCTGAACAGGTGTGATGTCCCCAGATTGGTCTAAACCTCCTCTGGTGAGGATGACACCCTGCAGAGTTCTTGTTATCAATGCTAAAACTGAGCTGTTGCTGGGGTCACACTGATGAGGTGGGACTGGAAGTTGTTCTATGATTTTTCAATGTGCAAAGTAAGCATGTGCATGACATGCATGGATCATATTCTGTGTCTTTCTCCTTGAGTCTATGGCACCTCTGAGAGGCTTCTGAGAACTTTCTATCACTTCTTAATATAAATTAAGATAATTTCTCTTTCAACTGTGTTAGCAAGTCTGCTAGGATTTGCATTGGCTGCTAGGAGGGTTCAGTTTCCTTGATTCCTTGATCCTCATTTTCTGTCATTGGTATAGAAATAATATGAATATTTTTAACATTTACTAGAGGGAGAAAGAAGAAAAAGAAAAAAAAAAAAGACAAAAAAATTTGAGAAGATTCAGGCATCCTTGATGACAATAGTTCTGGCTGGCTAGAGGAATAAAATTCTAAATCAAATCTTTTGTTGCTTTTAACGCTTAAAATGTTTTGACACTTCTCATCATTCCTTTAGAAATGTTTCTCATCACTTCTTAAGTGATCTGCAAATGACAGACAGGCACGCAGTCCCTTTCAGGCTGTGCCACAAACGAAGTGCTGGCTCACAGTACTGATGTGGCAGAGACTTCCACTGATAGCCAGTTGCATGTTCTCTTCTGAGCACCCTTGCTGGAGCAGCTAAATTTAGCTGGTTAATCCCACAATCAGGTTATTTTAGTTTTCTTCTAGATGATCTGATCCTGCTATAATGATAAAAAGTTATTCCTTATTTCCAAAAGCCAGAAAAGTGTACATGTGTGCCCACGTTTTCTCCCTTTTCCTCCTGTGCAGTTTTCCCCTGGGGTAGAAAGGAAATAGTTTAATTTGGTAGATAAATTGAAATTCTGGTGTTTGGAAATGGCAGGCAACCTAGTTAAGCAGACTTGTAAGGGAATATGGGAAAGAATGGTGTCTTGATGGAATTTAAATTGATATATTTTTAAGATAATATGTTCCCTTTTTTGTTACCTCCCTGGAATGATACCCGTAAGTTGACCATGAAATAACAAGTGACTAAGTGTGCAGAGATAAGAAATACAAACCCAGAATACTCATCAGTGGCAAACCAGTCTCATGTCATTTTGTGGATGTCTAATTTGCCCCATGTAAAATACCAAATTAAGCCTGAATATTCAGATTAGAGGACTAAAATAGCCTCCATCAGAAGTTTATTTTGTTCTCTGATATTTTTGTCCTATTTTCAACCTTTATAGAGGTGACACATCCCTGCTCAGCGTTACTGGCTGCATATTGTCAGTCTGGAGTACTGGCGCTCCATCTGTGAGCTCCGGCTAGCAGCAGGTACTGTAAATCATAGAGATTCATGACAAGGCTGTGAAGTTTTCTGAAGGACAAATCATAGTATCTGTATAGAAAATTACTGTATCTAGTAACCAGGAGTGGATCTCGGTTTGTTAAATGCTACTGAGATGTGTTTGGTGATGCTTTAACCACTGTGAATCAAACGCACAGAAACCACGAGTGTATTAATGTATGTTCTGCAACTCCCATGTTCCTCATGAGTTCACTTTCCTATTCATGCATTTGTTTGCTGCCTGCAGAAGAACTGAGCTGAAATGGAGCATTGGGCTGTTGCAAGTTTCCTTCCAATCTAGTTTCCTTCTAGATTTTGGAGTGGAGAAGGTTGAGTCACTCAAAAGCATGTGTCCCCATGCTGCTACAGGCTGTACTGGCTTGGATGGGAGGGACCAAAGTGTAGTGAGTCCAGGACCCAAATAGCCACAGTCTGGAAGTCTTTCAGTCTGTGATGACACAGGCTGCTTTGTCGTGTGGTGATGTCCTCGGAGACTCAGCTTGGCTAGTTTGGAAGAAGGTGCAATTTGGATTCCAATGTGCAGCTTTTGCACACGTTTTTGGATCTGCTCTTCCCAATATTGGAGGTCTTAGGGTGTCCTATGGGATGCCAGTAGATGAGTGCTCCCAGATGATGGAGGCTGATGGTAGGAGCTTTTGGGATTTAGGAGGCAGCTAATGGTGACCAACAGGGTGAAAATGATTAAGCAAAGGGGCCTGCCCAATGAGGCAGCAGTAGCTGGAAGTGAGCAGTTCTCGGTGTAGGATGTGGTGGAAGAGTGCTTAAGGCAGATAATTTCTTGTGAATCAAAGACGCAGCAAAGCCAAGTCAATGCAAACTCTACAGTGCTGATGGTCAGAGCTTGTTCCTACATGTTGCGGGTGGGACTGCCAGTGCTGGTTGAGGTGGGAAGAAGGGGTGTGACTGGGAAGGGGGAAGCCTTGAGGGCTCTCTATACAGTCTGTGCTCTATCTCTGTGACTTAAGATGGTGTGTAGAAACACCCTTGGACTAATAAGGATATACTCAACAACCATCTGCAGGGAACTGTGCCTGGAGAAACTGCCCTGGCACGTACCTCAGTACATCCATCCTTGGGACATCTGTGCGTGCCTAGCTTCATCCTCTGTATTTCCAGCTCTTCACATGAATTCTTGAGGGAGACGAGAAATGAAGCTATTCCTAGAAATTCCACCACAGTTACATGTCTTTTTTCCTTAACTGGCGGACTCGTCCTTGCTTCGTTTTGGTGCCAATGTTAACACGTCTTTTGGCTGTTAAGGGTAGTTTTTAGACTTGTTTAGAAGAATCTCCTCCCTTTTTCCCTGTGTGCCACTTGCTGTGCTCTGGGGAATAGTGCAGGTCCATGGCTGTGGAGTATTTAACTTTGTAGGTTTTTGAGTCAATACATTTCTGTCCCAGTAAGAACCTGGGCTCAGCTCAGAGCAGCACTATGGTGAAGGGAACAACAAATGCATTGCAAATGGTTTCCGTGCAGTGCCTGTACTGTATGGGGCACTCTAAGGAATGAAGCATCATTTTGGCTTTAGGGTACTTGTTTACAGCCTGGTATGAAGACGTGCATAAAGCCAGAAGAGAAGGGCATTTATGTGTGTTCTTATGCATCAAATCTCCTTGTTTGGGCTGCCTTGCCATCCTATGCAGGAATTCCATACGAAATATGGTTCTGCCCTTGGTGTGCCTCCCTTGCCTGCTCTTGAAAACAGGAGAGAAATGTGCCTCCTTTAGGGCTGGCCCTGCTCCAGATTTCCTGGAGCCCCAGATGTGCCCCACAGAGCACTCTTTCCACCACTGAGCAGTGCTGTTAATGTTTCTGGAACCAAACTACAGCTGGTGACTTCTGCTTCTTCATTCCCCCTCAGTCATGAAGGGGGAAGGAAGGGGGGAGATAAAAAAAAAACCCAACCCAAAAAGCCCTAGTGTGGAAGGAGAAAATTTTTAATTTTTCCCAGCTCAGTTTGGGATCAACCTGCTTCCCACCCTGCTGCTGGCTGGGGGACTGTTTTTGGTGGCGATGCCTTTGGCACCATGCCTGACAGCAGCCATTCTCTTCAGTTTGTTGCTCCTAAAACACACTTTGGGCAATCTGTGTTTCTGAGCCTAGTTCACAAGATTCTTCTCACTTAGGACACAATTTAATTGCATGCTGGAGTCAAACTGAGAGTGAGTGGGACTTGAGGGAAGCTTAAAGAGAGGGACTATAGAGTCGAGACCTGGATCTCATTCACAGGCTGTAACTGCTCTGTTGGACCAAGCAAGACCTGCAGCTTAGGCAGGCCTGGTCCCTCTCTGATGTTATCAGCTGGATACAAGGAATGAAAGTAGGGCTGACGACCTCTGTTAGGGCAGGAGTTTGGATTTTACTGATCCTGCACCATGAGCACATCAATGATGTGCAGGCAGGAGTGATTATCTCCATCCAGCTGCACAGGTCTGTCCCTGGACCCCATCTTAGCTGAGGTGCTATCTCTGGACCTCCAGATGTAATGCTGGATGGTCTCCAGAGAGAGACCAGAGCTGCGGCTTTTGAGAGGGGAGGATGTAGAATGGGATGGGAGCCCTGGACAGGAACTGTGTTTGGGTTACTGCAGCAACGGGCAATACAAAGTAACCTTTCTTCCTTGTCTTTATTCCCACAGAGATTTCATAGAGGGTTGATGCAGTTGACTTCCTTTTCCTACTGCAGCAAGAACTTCAGGCCCCTGGGTACTATGTATGTGTGAGAATGTCAGAGATCAAAGGAAGGGTGCAGGAAATGTGGTTTCTCCTATATGTCCCTGCCTGGGAAGTACTCCCACAAGGCCTGTTTGGCTCTTATCATCCCAGACCATGAGAGATAGACTGCTTTCCTCCAATCTGAGTATCTCCAGATAGTTTAGGATTGACCCTATGGGCAAAAGGCAAGGCTTTGCCCATTGTGCAGGTGGTCTCTAATTGGGGTGGCTCATTACTAAGTACAGGGAGCTTTGAAATAGTATTTTCTGGTTTTGACATTGGTATCAGAAACTTATTGTGGTCAAAACAAATTATTTTCTCTTCAGAGGAGTAAGCTCAAGAAAACTGTCTAGCAAACTTGTCCACTTCCATGGAATTTTATTTTTAATTTCAGCAAGTAAGTTGAAGAAAAGTAAGTGTGGACCTCACACAACTCTGGTTGGAGAAAGCATGCAATTTCACCGATGAAGCAGTGTTTCCTAAAATAACAGCTTCGGGAACCTCTGCAATCTGTTTCCCTGTCTCTTACCCTTTCACAAGAACTGAGGAGTCTTTCAGCATTGTGAAGTGAGGCTGCGAAATAGCAACCAGAACAAGAGTGCCTCAGTCTCTCGCACTCTATCTGGGGACCTATTGGGCTATTATTAGCAGGGGACACCAAATACATTCTGTAAATATTTGAGAAGCCCTGTGAAGACACATGCTCTTTTATGAGCCCCACAATCATTAAACCCAGGCAAAATGCAATGGAAGAGCCAGAGCAGTTCACACTTATCGCCCTGTTTTGCTCTTGTCTGTGGAAGGAAATGCATTTAGATGCCTCTTGGGTCAAGGATGAAAATTCTGTCGCTACTTATTGGCAGAGAGGGTTTATTATCAAGTGGAGAATGGATAGAAGGGCTCCTGAGGCCCTGGGCTGGCCCGTGGTGGTGTTCTGGTACAGAACTCGTGTGCCGGGGTCTGGGAGATGGTCTGAACAGTCACCGGGCTCCTCCAGCGTACTGCGAGCTGCTAACTTTTGGGGGGTCGGTGTGTGGGGTGTTCATTATAACTTCTTGTTCTCTTTCGGAGCGGGGTGACCCGCAATCTCGTTTTCCATCGCTAGAGGGAGGAAAACTACACGGAATTATCGCCCTCTCCGGTCTCTGCTCCGTCCATTCACTCCAGGCAGGAGAGCAGATGCTCTTAGGAGCTAATAGGTGAGGAACATGTAGAATTGTAGGAGGTGAGCTGTTTTCATTCGACAGAATTTACTGAAAAAATCCAAACCCAATCTTTAAAAAAAAGCAGATAAACCTTTTTTGTATTGCAGTGCACCACAGACACCTTTTTAATTGAAAACATAGCATACTGAAATTAGTTTAAGAGAAGATGATGACAATTTCAACCTAGGAATGGGCACACAGTTGTAAAGACAACCTCATCACATGTGAAGTACTGGAGAACAACTTCTCTTTACTTTCAAGAACATGTTTCATGAAACCTGGTCACTCTTTACCAATCTTCCCTAGACTTGTGATTATGAAAATTACCTAAGGTCAGCTTCAACACAAGAATGACACTCAGTTTTTACCTTCATCTGTGATTAAGGGGGTCATCCATTTTCCCTAAAAGATGTGGTTTGATTAAATTAGACATGTCAGAATGAGCTACTTTCCCTGCAAGAAGAAACCTAAACGCGCACCTCTGCTCTAGACTTTTTTATAATGGCCATGGTCATAGCATTGTGCTGTAAAGTGCTTCAGGCAAAGGTGTTGCCATCTCTAGGAAGATATGCTTTTGAGGGGGTGCTCTTGAGGGATGACAGTAGGCTTTTTTTTTTTTTAATAATAATGTTTAAAATGAAAGAAAAATGGTAGAGCAGTTCATTGCAGCATGGAAGTAATAGTAATAAAAATAGTAGATAAAATATTAATAAAAATATGAAGCAAAACTGACCAAGGATGAATGTGACCAGAACCTCAAGTTATGGCTGAGGCTCAAGCCTGAACAGATGAAAAACAAAGACAGTAACAAGTCAAGAGAAAAGGCACATGTGTGGGTTTTTGTTTTGGTTTTTTTTTGTTTGTTCTTTTTAAAAAAAAATTATTTATGTTTTTCATACAAGCTATTATATGTTGTTGGTAGCAGTAGAAATCAATCAAAACCCAAAAAAAGTCAACACCTTTTTTTTCTTTCATAATGAAAGGAAGCAGGAATGGTGCAGGACTCTAACTCTGGAGAAAATTAAAAGATGGAACTATAATGAGATTCTTAATGTGTGATTCAGAAGTAGTCACACTTGTAATTGTCTGGGTCATTATCTGGAGAGGGAAAGGACAGGGTAGAACTATACTGAACATGCACCCCCTCCTTCCTCGCGCCTGTATCTTTTGATGCAAAAAGAAACGTGCACATCTGCGTTGTGCAAAATGTGGCTTCTGGCAGTGAAAACAGCATGAAAAGGCTGAAACAGCAGCAGGTCCCTGTAGGACAGGACAGGGGGTATTGGGCTGTGCTCCGGGCTCAGCCTTCCTTGGGGAAAGCCTTGTCTGGCTGCAGTGTTGGATGGGGCTGGCAGTGGTGGAAAGGAGGAAAATTTCTTCATCCAAAGCCTGTCCGAGCATTGACGGTGCTCGGGAGGAGAGGATGGGTTCCAGGAGGGGATGAGTGCCCGAGAGGAGGGTGCCAAAAAGATGTGGCTGGCAGCAGAGCAGCTGGCCTCTGCTGCTAACTCAGATTGGCTTGCCCAGGAGGATCCTAATTACGGCACAACTGCTGTCTCCATAATCACTGCGGCAGGAGCAGCGTGGGCCATAAGGCACTGAACAGGATCTCGATGTGGCAGAGGAAGATTATTAGAGTTACTGTGCTCTGTCCTGGCCATCGAGTTGCACAAAACCTACCAGATGTCAGGGAGTAAGAAATGGGTCATCCTCAGCATAGGCTTTTGCAAATAGTGTCATTGACTGCTTATATATGAACAATGAGAGTGCACAGTGGGTTGTGTGTGACTGAGAGTATTGGTGGAGAAAGCTTTGAAAATGCAATGAGTCTGCTTGGGCACTTGGGTCTGATTTGCAAAGCAGCAGCTTCTTGTGTGGCTGGTCAGATGGGAATAACAAAAGATGCTCAGAAAACTCTGGGTGAAGGACTGTAGGATGTTCCCTGTGTATGGGAGCCTCCCCCACCCATACCATCCGCTGACAAATGAAATCATCCTTGACAAAACTTGGGCCTGGCAATTATCAAGAAAAGCAGTGATGAGCCATAAGAAAACTATGATTTAGGATGTGAATGTTATTATTTTTTGTTTCCTGGTATGTTTCCAAGGTCAGCTTCTTCAGATATATTTTGAAAATCAAAATAGTAAGCTCAGAAAACAAGCATTCAGGGGGAATGCATCAAAGCAGATGTGATTTTTGTAGTACAGGCAGTGTGCTGGCAACTGGAAGTTACTGCTCATGCCTCTTGCCATTTAGGATCTAGTGTAGGAGTTGTTCCCACCACTTCATTTACAAGACAGAAGCATCAAAGATTTTTACAGTGCTCTTTTTGGAAGTGCTCTGTCAGAAAAGGACTGTGAAATGTTAAACTGTGTCTTTGACTTTCAGGCCAAGTGTCTCCCGAGTGGAAAATCTGGTGCTTAGTCCCTAGATGGAAATAAGGGAAGCAGGGTGCAGGTAAAGTATTATTCCCTCCATCTTCCCACTTGCTTCCCAGCAGAGGAGAGCCCCCGCCTGCTTCCCCACAGGCTGTGCCCAAAGCACACATTTTTCCCTTGCGCCAGACTTTAATCACATGCAATCGCCTTATGGATAGCCGGGGCAGTAATGGTGATCTTAAACATTGCTGGATGCCTCACATTCGCTTTATCTAAGTCTGTTCACACTGTTGCAGCTTTTCTTGCTGGTGATGATGTGGCAGAGAAGGACAGAGTGAGAGAGTGAGATAGTGTGGAAGTGGGAGGCCGCGCCAAGGTGACGAGCTATTTTGCATTGGCATCAGATGGTGCTAATCAGGAACTATGTACTTTAGAAGGTGTCTTTTGATAACATGCTTTTATAATTTAACCCTCCTTATATTTTTGGATATATAATTTGTGTAGGGTTTACAACCTGAATCTGCTTAGGTGCCTCTGGTTTCTGACACAGCAGCAGCCTTTGAATCAGCGAGTGTCTGCTCTTGCTGCTTAATCTCTGAGGCAGCCAATTTGGGGACAGAAGGAGTCTTTACTTTATCTGCTCCAAACACACTTGTACTTTATTCCTTTGTATTGCGAAAACAGGAAAAAAAAAAGAAGAAAAAAAANAAAAAAGAAAAAAAAAAGGAAAGAAGTGCTGCGTGTGTGAACACGTGTGTGTGTTTATATAGCATGGAAGACAGAGACTAAACTGAGCAAGTGTGGGAGGGTGAGAACCTTTATTGTGCAACAAACTGATGGCACCAAATATGCTGCATTTGTTGTGAGTTAAAGGGTTTATACAAAGATTTTCTTAGTAGTGTCTAAGATCTTAATAGGGTAATTAATCTTTCTAAGTGTTACTGCCAGATTATGGGATCAGCTATTACCCCTGGCTACAGAGTACTCCTTTGTGTGTTGCTATGAACAGGACTAAGTGATGAGACGACTCCGTTTGCCAAAGAAAGATATGGTTGCTGCTAGCTTGTTTATGTTTGAAATGTGTTTTCTGGTGCAGTAAGAGAAGGCTGCACCATTTCTTTGGAAATATTGGTGCCCTTTAAAATGAGTCTTATTAGGAAAAGAAGGGCATGAAGAGCTGTAGAATTGTAGAATTTCCAGAGCTTTATATAAAAGTGCATATATGCTTTAAGAGACATAATGGTGAGTTGTTTGGTTTAACTCTTTTTTTCTTTNTTTTTTTTTTTTCCAAGCAGGAAAATAAATAGATAGCTAATGTAATTGTAAGAAAGCAGCTGTAGGAATAGATAAAAAGTGGTCTCTACTTAAAAACTTCTGCATGGAATGCAGAAGCCAAACACTTTAGTTGAGGAATTAAAATCCAAGTTGTGTTGCAGCAGGATAGGGTAGGACATAGAGGATGGGGAAGAATTTTCTCAAGAAATAAGCTTTGCTCAAATCTGTTTATTCATAAGAGTGAGTCAAAACTAAAGGTTGTTATATTTACTAGATAAGGGAACTTCTCTTCCAGTGACATTGCAGCCAGGGGGGCAGGAAGAAGAGGAAAAAGCAGTACATTACCCCATGGTTGTGAATGTTGAAACAACTGGGTCATTCTGGAAAAATGTCTGCTTGGCCAAATTTTGACATCTCCTGTGCTGCTGAATGAGCAACCCCTGATCAAGGTCAGTATAAACTATTCTGTCTACGTCCTTTATCCTGATCTAGTGAAGGCTGTCATGTTGTTTAGTGACAAGTAAAGAAAACTCCAACTCTGGGGTTTAATACGTAATATAGCTGGTTTAATTTAGGATTGCTTTTAAGCCATCCCAGAGGCATCGCCTGTAAGTGACTGTTCATGTGTGGGCAGTTGTGCTTCATGTGTAGTAGCAATGGTGATACTGTCACATGCTGAGATGAAATGCTTTGGGTTGGGTCAAGTTGCTGACTTTTTTCTAGGCATTGGGTGGAAGAATACACAGAGTATGTGGGAGGTAAGCTTTGCTTTTTGGCTGGAGAGGTGGTTAGTTTGGAGAAAGGCAAGGAAAAAAGTGGTCATGGAGGCTGGAGTGGGAGGAGGAGGGGGAGTCGCCACCTTCTGCCCTGCTGGAACATGTGGTGGTGCTGATGGTATGCTGCAAGCCTGGGGTTAACAGGGGCCTTCCCTTTATGAGAGCAGGTATCTCATACAGGGTCAGCTTGCCCTGCCCATGTATCTCTGCGGCCACCATGGGGTTGTGTGTTCTCTTCTTTGTCTGGTCTACAGTAGTTTACAGCTGAGCAGTGATGAAAAGGAGAAGCTGCAGAACCTTGTTCACCCTCTTCTCAGTCTCAGCAGGAAGTTTACGTTTATACAAGGCTTGGAGAATCTTGAAAGTGTGCCAAACCACCAGAAAAAAGTCATAATGCTACAGCTTGGCATAGTGTTGAAGAAGACTCCCCCAGGGAACACTCTGTGAAAGTAGGAAGTAGAATTGAAGCGGGTGGTCAGCAACAGGCCTTGTAGATGTTTATTCTAGATGATGACACGCCCCTGCCTGGCTTGTCCCTAGACTGAGATGCTGAAATGCTGGTACTTGCTGATGCATGTACAGTGCTGAGCTGCTCCTGCTGGGCTCATTTGACTTCCTTTGTGGCAGCTCCTTCTGGCTGGCCACTTGTTGGGACACAGGGAGGAGTGTGATTTTGTGGATGCCTACCTGGTCCAGAGGGTATGGGGAAAGGAGCTGCTTAGCTGATGGTGGTGGGAAAATCACCAATTCCTCCTACTGGGCTGTGTCAGTGGGGCTGTTCATGAGGACAGAAAAGGAAGGTGATACTTATCCCACATGCCTAGGAGTGGTGAAATCCTACCACGGCTTTCCAACCTCCTGCAGAGTCATCATCCTTGCTTTAAGTGATTGGAGTATGCTTCCTAGGAATCAAATGTTTGCCTGGAAGCTACAGTGAGCTTCTGGCTCCATCCTGGTGCCCCAGCACATACAGAGCCTCCCCCTCCACACCTAGTACTGGGATTTCTCACTCTGTAATGCTGCAGAGATGTGCTCTTTTTGTAAGTAGCTGTCTTCATTGGTCAAATTACATTTACATATTTCTGTTTTTACTATTTGGGATGTAATTTGCTTTACAAATCTCAGTTTGATTCTAGAGGTGATATGTAATATGAGATGCTAAAAACTCTGAAACTAAGTCTTTGAAGATAGTTACAGCTACCTTAGCACAAAGAAGCTCTGAGGGTTATAAGGAAAAAACCCAACAAATCCCTATTAATGCAGAGTTAAGGTGACCCAGTTGTAGCAGAGACCTTTCCAAATGGAAAATTCAAATCCAGGATGTACAGAATCAACATAAACGCCAATAAAACATTAACTCTGGCCCCCTGGAGCTGGTTGTGCTCACTGGGAATTATCTGCAACCACTTCATCTGCACTCACTGTATTAGCTGGAGCAATATTGAACGGTGGGGGGATTAGCTGGAGTTTGGCAGAGCTTGGAGGATAAAAGGAAAAAAAATCAGGGTGGGTGAGAAGAGAAGCTGAATGCACATACCTGTATGTAAGTATGTATGTAGGGGAACTTCAGAATTTCATTTCAGTACTGAGATGCAGTAAGGAGACATGTCTAGAAATGTGGGTTTTATGGTAGAAAGGCATAAGACAACATTGATTTACAGGCTTGGTACTGGACTGAGGTGCTGCTGTAGGCTGTGTGTTTGGGTGTGGGTTAGATGTGCCTGGCTTCCCTCTGGCACAGCACACCTGCAGTTCAGTTAGCACTGCCACAAGGAAGGGGTCGGATGCTCTCTCACCATGGTTATTCGTGGTCGTCCTCCTTTCCTTGCATCTACAGAGTGCGTTGTTTGGGAGCTGAGGTCAAGAAACAGTTGTGCAACTGAATTTTATTGCTTTCAAAGGGTTACTTATCCAGACTGATACGTAGTACTGGGAAGCCCATGCTTTCTGATAGCAAAAATACTTGTCAGTGAATTTTCTAGGTTTATTCAATAGTAAGAGAAATGGTTTTCTTTAATCTCATTTTTTTTATTATTATTATTGAAAATAGTGGTGGCTTAAGCAGTTGAAGTTAACATATAGGCTTTTGCTTGATACATATATCACTACAAAGGAAATAGGATGTCTTATGATCAAGTGGTTGTGTTCTTTTATATGTAACCAAATCAATTTTGTTACTGTGTGCTAGAAATTATAGTAATGTTTTGAGATGTCTGTGGGCTAGCAGAAGAGGAAAGGAATTCAAAATTGTGATCTCTCTCCTAGTCTTCAGTATTTTCTCCTGTGGGGGCTGAAACAGCAGGCTGATACATTTCCATCCTGCCTCCCTGCATTTCAGGAAAGGTGTAGTCTGAGTCGGCAGAGATTTCAGACCTCTTTGAAGACTCAACCTTTTAACAGGAAAGATGTCCTGGCCTGTGCATGAGCCAAGCTGGCTCTCTGATATGTCAGATGCACCTGAACCTCTGCTCTTATCCCTGGTTTTGTCAAAGCCACAGTATGAGAAAACGTTGCAATGAAGTGCTAACATTATTTCAAGAAGGAGCTAAAAAAGGCCCTGGGAGAGAAGGGATTTATTAACAAGTCATGGGACTTTGGAATGCCTCAGGCAACATTTTCAAACTGTTGCTCTCCCAAATCAGTCGCTATAATTATACTACTTCCCAAACAGAAAAGGACAACATGGGAAATTCATCTAATGTAATATCATAAGTCTGAGCCTAGAAGCAGAACAAAATGGGTTATTGTAACATAATAGTAAAATAGGTGTGACTGCAGAATAACGGGTCAAAGCAAACCTCCAGATGAGTAATTATTTCTTACTATCCTACTTGTTCTATTTCATCCTTAGGTATTTAATTACACAGTTTTCCGTTTCTCCTGTCCTAACATGCACCACCAGGCAATTTTTTTTTCTTTGAGCCTTGGAAACAGTATGACTTGAGTGCTTTATTGGAGCTGCTCTTCTAAAAATAAAACTTTGAATAATCTGAGCAGTGGTAGGACCAGATTTTGTAATTATGGCTCTGTTTGGAGGGTATACGATGGATGTAGGTGTCCTTGTGCTGGGTGCTGTACCTTTTGTGTTAAAGCAGGAACTTAAAAACAGTATAGCTCTCAAGAAAACCACTATATTCTGTGGAACTTGCAGTCCTTGTCCAGAGTTAATTCCATCCTTTGAAATGGGTTAGTTGCAAGTTCAAACAGGATGTTGCCCCAACACTGTCCTTGTCTGGGAATGAGAGACTAACTTCTTTGCTAGGATGTTCACTGACTAAATGTAATAAATGATGCCTCAGTGTTACTAGCCTGGAAAAACAGGACTCAAGTGTTTTCTTTAAAAAACCCCCAAAAACCCCTGCCCGCTTAGGTACTTACAATGTTCCTGTCATTTTAGTCTTCAAACGCCTACTATGTTAACATCTCAGCTGATAGCACAGTGAAAAGTAAATCTCTCTCAAGCATTTTCCTCCCTCTGAGTAATAGCTAATCTAATAATAGTTTGACTCCTACCACCACAATAGCTCTCTCTATAAAATGTGTAGAGGGAGGAGGCCAAAGATTTCATCTGCTCTGTGGTGACCCCAAACTCCTTCAATGTAGTGCAAGAGTACCAAACTTGGGCCCTGCATTGCTTATGTATCACCCTAAAGACGTTTTAGAGGTTTAAATATTTCTCAGATTTGGCTATAAAATTCCAGCAAGCCCAAGCAACCAACCCTTCCCAGCAATACATGTCCCTTTCACGTTTTGGTTTTTTTTTTTTTTTTTCCCCTCCTGTGTTAATATTTCCCTTGTTAGTGTTTCTGCATGAGATCTATTTATTCATTTATTTTGTGCTTTTACATCAGCCCTAAATGATCTTCCTATTAGCACAGGAAGCTGGCAACAGCCAGTCTGCAGCCTTTGGATAGTCAACTAATTAAGGGAAAAGCAGGTGTGGATGGATCTATTGAGTATATAAATTAGTGCCAAAAATTTAAGTTATTGGTCTGTGAGTGTTAACAGGTGGAGCACAGTTTTTATACCTTCCATGGAGAGAAAAAGAAGGGTTAGAGGAAATAATTTATTCCCCCATGATTTAAAAGCTCTTCAGTAAAAGAATATTTCTGTTCTAAAAGAAAGAAAAAAAAGTTATTGAGGTAGTGTAGGGGTTCTTATTTTGATTGACCAGGAATGGGTGGTGAAATGGATGGTCTGCAAGGAAATAATTCATATTCTCAGGCTGACACTCAGAAACATAACTCACAAATGACTACAGATGTTAGTGCCCATTGTTCCTTTGCAGTTCTGTTTATAAATAAAACTTTCTCTGCCTTCAGCCAAATGCTCAAAATGCTCTAATCTGCAAAAAGCCTTTCCCTCAGTGCTAAAGAAAAATGTGATCTATTGAGCAAAGTATTATGCAAGGGATTTTGTGTCTAAGAATATATTCTCTCCTCACACTGATTTATCCTCCTCCCCAATTTCTGTACTGGCTTTCTTCCTTTGTGCTTGATTTAGTAATTTATTCAAACACTTCTAACCAGGGGGCGTTTTTCACCAGGGTGCAGTGGCAAGAGACCACAAAAGCATTTCACAACATGTACAAAATACATTAAACCACTTTCAGGGTAGTATAATGTGATAGGATAATGTTAGAATAAAAACATGTAAACCAACCACCTACTAACTTGACTGGTTTCATTAATTTTGATCTGACTGATATAAAAGTCTTCTTCATGGCTATGTATTAATCTTTTATGGGCTGTGTGTAAATTTAAATGCAAGCAGTAAATGAATGCTTGTACTGAAGCTTGCATGTGTCAATCTTGAAAAAGCAAGATGAGAGAAAAACTCAGCAGTCAAAACATATGCATTGTTTATATTTTTAAAAACTCTGGGAGCATCTAACCAAGCTAACAGGTGTTGATCTGGAGAAGTAAAGAAGAGGACTTGTGCTCTGAAGCTTTTGGGCAGCACCGATGGTTTTAGCGACTTTAATTTCTGAATGTGTGTCTGGAAATCAGAATGGGGCATTTGACTTTCCCCTTATTTTCTCTCTCTTAAATGCTTAGAGATAGGGAGGGGAAGCATTTTTGAGGTTAGATTGGTCACTATGGATCATCTTTTAATGTCAAGTCTGCTTCTCAGGGCACTCAATCATGTGCACATGTGACCTCTGCCTGCTAAGCCATAGGATGCTCTGGCTTGGAAAGGGGGATGTTTATAACTTGTTTTTTGCCCCTGGTTCCTCTTTGTATGGTTAATGAGATATTCACTAGAGCAGGGACTGGGACAGGGTAACCAGCCTTCTCAGCTAAGTGTACTAATTAGTCTCTCTCTCTCTCTGTCTCTTAATGAATTCATACATATTCATTGAGAAGCAGAACAGCTCCAATAGGAGAGAATCAAGAAAAAACTGAATACCCTCCAGCCTACCTGATGGTTATAACTTTCTCCTGATGGTTAGAGAGCGTGGCTTAATTTCTTTGAAACAGGTGGAGGGAAGAAAAATGCTTTTTAGCCTCTAGGGTGAATACTCTGACCACTAGACAATTGCAGGCAAGAGCCTGGTCTCCTTTTGCAGCATGTGTGTGTTCATCCTTACTTCTGAAATTCTTTCACTGCAAGTGCCTTAAATACAAACTTTTTTCAAACTGTATCTGAAGAAAAGGTTTGGCTTGCACTTGTTTCCTAGGCAAAATAAATCTGAATTTTAAAAGCTCATCTAGAACAGTTAAGTATTTCCCTTCTTTATATTGTGCCAGAAATATTTCTTTGGTTTGATAAAGGTACAAGGAATCAATTACTGATGTCATTTTACTGAAGTGCTTTTTAAAGCACTCAAACCTACCCTCTTTTTGTATTTAATCCTCAGGAACACTTATGTCTTGCCATGCAAAAAAAAAAAAAAAAAAAAAAAAAAAAAAAAAAAAAAAA